>CAJHQQ010002806.1:0-57312 GCA_905132885.1 Moricandia moricandioides
ACTTCTCCTATTCTCAGTCTGTCTCTGTAGTTTGTTTGCTTTGCCGATCTTTTTTCTTTCTTTGATCCGCTTCAGTTTCATCTTTTGGTAGAGAAGGATTTATCGATCTTGTCCCGCTATTCCTTTGTCGGTGGAATTACCCGCTTCTTCTTTAGGGGATGACCACCCATCGCTCGGCGTAAAAGACTTAGAGTAGTCGCATCGCCACCTAAATCAAATCCTGGTGTTGAATTTGTTGGCGAAACTCTTTCCGCAGATCGGGTTGAAAATCCGGTGTCTTCATCTGATTCGTTTTTTCATACATGGGGATCTTCAAGTTCGGAAGATTCAACCGCTAAGTTAAGGAATGATTTAGGGATTTCTCCTTTGGTGGAATTTTGTCTGTCTTTTCCCTCCCGAGTGGCCGCATTCTGCTCCTCAAGGGTATTTTACCATGTATGAATCTTTCCTAAATGACTATTACTTGTGGTTTACCCTTCCTAGACTTCTGTTGCTTTACTGCCAGAGGTGTGATATCGTGGTTTCCCAACTCTCGGTTAGTGGTATTTCGACCGTGGTTGGTCTCACATTTTTAACCAATGAGCTTAATCCTACTATGGCCCCACAACTTTTAGAGGCTGTAACATCTTTCAAGGCTGTTCTTAAAAAAATTGGGATGTATTCGGTTTTTGGTAGCCCTAAAATCATCACCGATCTTCCTAGTAAGGTGAAGGATTGGGAGAGAAAATATTGTTTTGAAGATTAATGAGGTCTCGGTCAATGCCGATTTCATGGGTATTGTGAGACGAGAATGAACTCCCTAGTTAGTTATATTTATTTTTACTTTTGTGTTATTATTTGTTTGTTGTTATTTCATATGCTTTTCTCACATCTTCTTCCTAGTTCGCCCTGAAAGGTCCCAAATTGTTGATTGGAGGGCGAAGGCGCATGAGTTCATTGCCCTTCCAAAGCGTTCTTGGCAATCAATCACGTTGGAGTGTATAAGGGCTATTCTTGACATATTTGGTATATATCCAGTTTTTCTATTTTAGTTTATCCTATAGTTGGTCTTGCGTAACATTGATTGTTGTGACTTTTCAGCGGTCTCTGCTGAGCCTTCTCTTCCCCGAGCTTCTGCTCTTAACATGCCTAGGCTTCATCAGAACGTGGGGCATCCTTGGAATGTTGATTATGTCAAGGTTAGAAGGAGAGAGATAAGGAGCAAGGCGTCGAATGACGTCGGGAGAGATACGCTTGAAGTACCCGATGTCGAAGCCGATTATGAATCTAATCGTGAGGTAGGTCCATCGAGGCCGGAGGGAAGTGAACTCCACAATCTGTCTCCTTGTGACCTCGACCTTGCAAGAGATGATGCATATATTCCTCAGAGGAATCAGGATCGTTCCTTTTCGGGATGGTTTGGAGGATTTCGTCTTGGCTCATCATTCTGCTATGGAATATGCTTTTTTTTATTTCAGTATGGTTGGCATTGTTCCTTTACATGAGGATGCGAGGGAGTTTGCTCGCCTTTGGTGAATTTTCCGTTATCCGGTGACCTTATTGCCTTGGAGGAGGGAGCTTTTCTTGAAGTTCTTGAGGGCATTAGTCAATCAAACGTTTCACTATGTCTTTTTATCTTTGCGGTTTCTATTATTAGGGGTTTAATGATGTTATTATCCTTTGGTGTAGCTCACAAGTTGGGTGAATCGCACTATGCTTGATTGTCAGCGATGAGTTCGTTCATCCGATGAGCCTGTTGTTGAGGCGGAAAGGAGAGCTTCTTTTTATCGCGGTACTATGGAGGTCGAACGGCTTAAGAGCACAAAGACTATGTCACGATCAGCTTTACTTAGAGAAGAGGTTGTCACTTTGAAAAAAGGTTCAATGCGATTGAGAGGTCGGAATCATTGCTTACTTCTTTGAAGCCAAGAATTCCCTTAATCAGTAAGAGATGGCTGCTGACCTTCTTGAAGCTGCTCTCCAAAAGGATCTTGACAGTACTCTAGAAAAACTTTGTGAACTGGAGGCTCATCTTGTGTAATCAATACCAGATCGGGATAGTGAAGCCTGCAATTTCACTGCTTTAAAAGCGGAGAATGCCCGGAAAGCTGAATCCCTTGCCTGCCGGTCTGTTGAGAAAGCATTTTCTGAGTATCTAAAGGTTATTGGGAAGGCTTTCACCGATCTTCATGCTTTTCAGAAGAATGCCCTGATGGTTACGGCGGCAACCAATTGTTTGGACCTCATCAACACTTTTGAGAAACGTGGTCTTTCCGTGCTGGAGAAGGAGCGCATTAAGTGGGAACAATACTGGCAGATTTCAAGGCCGAGCTTGACGACATGGACGTGACAGTTCTTGATATGGAAAGGGATTTCAATGTTGATTTTACTCACAAGGATGCGTCGTTAGTCAATAGTTTTGCTTGTTTTTGTATTGCGTTTTTATATTTTGCCTAGGGAGGACATTTATCTTAACTGAGAAAGTCTGTTAACCCATATCTCAAGAATTGCCAGTTATTTCATGCAACTCAATTCTAGCAAGAAGCCACTTGACTAAAAGGTAGTGATGTAACTTGACTAAAAAGAGAGTCAAATGTTTTATGGAGGGTTTAAATACTTTTATAATTTTTTGATAAATTTGTGTGCCAAGTCTTTTTTTTAAAAAAAGGTACCAGATGGAGGAGACATGTCTTATTTTTGGGTAGTTATAGGTGCAAATTAGACCTCACTTATCATGTATCGGAATATGTATTATGTGCGACTGGTTTTGGCTTATCCTCTACCCACTTAGATGTTTTTACAATGCTTGGTGACATCCGTATTTTTAAGTGTTTGCGGGGGTAAACCGGCTTTCTGTTAAAAATGGGGCATGCTTAAGCTCATGTGGAGCACGGTGAGTGGTCCTAATTGATGCTTTTCACGAGCATGGTATCGTTTACTAAGGCATCTATGAGAGACGCGCGAATAGATCGGTCTTGCCTGGACAGGACGCTGATGTGAAGAGCGAAGGCTCTAAGCAAATGGGCTTTTCGGTTCTTCTTTAGATTCACTTGTTTTCGGTCAAAGTTTTGGGATTTTTTGGTAAGAGCTCAGAAGATCGTTTATTTGGAAATATTAAGAAATATTTTTTTTATTATAGTAAAAGTTGTATCCGAACTGGGTTGCCTACATACTCAGTGTCGGATTAAGCCTTATCTTAGTTCATTTCTAATACAAAGTAAAAAGGTTTTGTGAAACATGTGTTTTTTTAAACTCATGTTTCTTTTCTTCCTTCTTCCACACTCTCTACTGGCTCTATCTGGTGTCAGTTAAGTCGTCTAAATAGGCTTTCATGTAGCTGAGTCCTTGTTGCTTTTTGACTTCTGTGGATGGTTGTGATTCCTTCGGGTGTCGGGAACGTGAGGCATAGGTGGTAGGTAGATGGGACAGCACTCATAGTGTGTATCCATGGAGTTCCTAGGATGATGTTATAAATGTCTGGTGAGTCGATGATCGTGAATTTGATGTCTAGCATGATTCTTCTGACGTAATTTGGTAACCATATTGTTTCTAGAGAGTTTTGTGATGCTTCGTTAAAGCCCATTAACGCTTGTCTTGACGGTTTTATCTTAGGTTCATCATCTTCATTTTGTCTAAAGTATCTTTGTAGATCACGTTTACCGAGCTTCTTGTGTCTACGAGCGACCTGGTTATTTCGCAATCTGCCATCATTATTTCTGTCACCAGTACGTCATTATGTGGCCAGTCTAAGACTGCCATCTCCTGTTCGGAAAATTCTATAATCACGTCGTCTTCTGGATTTGCTCTGATATAATTTACCTGCCTTCCATATCTTTTAAGCGACCTCACAATATCGCCGCAATAAGGATTCCCACCTATTATAACATTGAATTTCTCCTTTGCTCTCAACATCAATGCATGTTTCTCAGCGAGGGCATTCTTTTCTTCCTCCATCTCCATATATTTTGATGCCCAGTGGAGAGCATCTTCTAGAGTTTCTGGTTTGTTTAACATGAGTTATTCCCTAAAACATGAATCATGCCATAACGTGTTGCGTTACGCCGAAATCCCGACACTATCGATTACAAAGATGTTTGAGAGCATTGTCTTAAAGCGTCAAATGAAGGTGCGGAGGATTTTGTGTTCTCTCTAAGACATAGTCCACATGTCGGTGTCGGATGCTCCTTTCTCTATGAACATGGAATAGTGATTCATAAACACTGTGGAGAGCTGATTGACATTGTCAACGATATTGGCCTATAAATGAGAAAACCAACTGAGGGTGGCTCCTGCCAGGTTCTGGACAAAAAGCTGGCAATACCTAGCATCCCGTTCTCCGTCGTTAAAACGATTTTGGCCCATTGCAATGCAAAAGGAGGTCATATGAGCCCGAGGGTCGGTCTTTCCTTTATAGAGTGAGATTTTGAGTTTAATGTTTGGAACCCGGATGCTAGTGAAGCGATTGGTGAATGGCGTCCTTTGAGTCTCCTCGATAACTCGATCAACTATGGGAGCCGAGCTCGTAGCTAAGTGAATTTGTGATTGCACCGTTTGAAGCTCGGCCTGTTATCACGCCAGATCATGCCTGATGTTTCCGATTTCTCCTTATGGGATCATCGTATCCTCGACTTGGATTGATCCATTGTTTCTACTGGTCCCGTTGGGCCTTACAGATATTGAGTTCCTACCAAGAGCTACGTTTAACGGGGTCCGTGGTGACTGAGCTAGTAACTCATCGATCTGGGTTTGTTTTCTTCTTAAGTCTGCGCCCACATTTTCTAAGCGCTGTAAAGCTTGATGTCCCGCCATGTCTTATTTTCCTATATTTTGAAGCAAAATTGCATTGACATTGCTTAGGTTTTCTGGAATGTCTTCCAGCAGAGCATGCAGATTGATGGGTTGAGTCGCTGGCGGGTGTGGAGTTACGTTTGGGAGGGTTTGAGGTCCATATAATGGATTTCCCATGGCGTCTGTTTGTGGTTGCGCATCTTCACATTTCCTTGACTGGATCCATTCAGTGCAGTGGATTTTGCGTTGGTAGAGTCCATAGCGATATGTGATTTCACGTCGGTTTCAGAGGGATGGTTTAAGCTGTATGCCCCCCTCCTTTTAGATTCAAATAATAAATCCTAAAATTCACTCAAAAATAGGGGTTTCGAATCTAGGAACTTGATTGACAAGAAATCCTAAATTAGAAAGAATCAATACTAGATAACTATAGAAAATGGATGTTTATTAATGATATTAAAGATGAATACAAGGGGTCTTTGATAACAACAAGAATCATATAAAATCAGAGTATAGTTTAGATATGGAGAATTTGAATCCCTTCATCTTTACTCCTCCTCCTTCTTTTATAGATCCTCACGGCGAATCGTAGCTGAAGCGTCTCTTATCTTTATAGTGATCCTTTAATGTCTTTTACTCCCTCGTGTTTTGGTTAGACTTTGCTGACTTAGAAGAATCCGAAGTGGGCTCTTGCTTCTTTAATGGGTATTTTAATCTAGTTGATATTGGATTTCTCTTGATTTGGATCATCATTTCGGATTGGATCTGGGTCGGGTTTCACTCGGCTCCAATAGAAGGTGAATCAGATAAACATGATGAAGTTGATTTAAAGATTGAATATTTGAAGCTCCATTATAGTGAATGAGAACATATATAGTTTTAGTTTGGATCATATATGGATTTAAAAAAAGTTTAAGAAAATCGAAACAAACAGAACAAAAGTAAACATAGCATTGTGCCGATGACATTGTTTATACCAAATCTTTGTTTTCCTTCTACTACCTTTTTACTTTGAGATATTTGATCAGTATATTGATCATTGATATATGATAAAAGATAAATTAGCATTAAAGCAACCATATACCACACTGGGCGTGAACATATCAGCAAAAGACAAAGAGAACTAAAGTTCCAACATCAAAAATCATCAAGCTTATAAATGCAAATGTCTGGAACAGGTTTTTTTTCTATAAAAAAACAGGAGATCATAAATACAATGACAAACTGCAAGAGTGGTTCACCACACAACCTCCCTAAGAAAGTCCTTGAATGCAACTAGAAGCTCCTCATCTGGTATTTTTAACAAACCCCAATCTATCTATTTATTTTTACTCTAAAATCTATTTTGAAACTAAAAGGTTTATGGTCGAAGAGGATGAATCCTAAAATTCACTCAAAAAATAAAATATTTGAATCGAAAAATTTGATTGACAAAAAATCATAAACTAAAAAGAATCAGTACATAGTCGAAGGCGGATAGAAGGACGATGTGGATTTAAAGATTGAATATAAGGTTGTGCTGAAAACTTCATTAACGTAAATGAGAATATATATATATATTTATATATATATATATATATATATATATATATATATATATTTATATATATATGTTTGTGTAGATTACGTATAATTTTCATATTATAGACTAACATGATAAATATATGTGTAACTAATAATTGATAATCACAAAGTTAACTAATGTTTTTTAATATTCTCTGACATTTATAATTGTAACATAATAACATGTAAGAAAATATGATATTCATCTTTTGGAATACAATATATAACAAATTCAAAATACAAATACAACACAAGCAAATGATATGCTAATTAATATTTTATCTGATCAATAAAATAATTTGTAAAATAACAATAGAAAAAATATTTATTGCTCTGACAAGAATATATGTTTCGTTGAGAAATTTAGAGTGTATATATATATATATATATATATATATATATATATATTAATATATTGTAGGCTATTTATTAAAACACTATAAGAAAACATGTTAATTCTGACGGCTAATCTCGTTGGAATTCCATCAAGAAACAACAATTCCTACAAAATTTCAACGAAAATGGTCATTAGAATGGTTTTTCGAGAATTTTTGTCAGAAATCTTTCAGAATGTTTGAAAAAAATCCGACGGATTACGATGACCATTTTTTGACGAATTATTGATGAAAAATTCATCAGCACATGTTGTCGGTAATCCACCAAAAATTATGACCAAATTGACTCGTTGGAAATGAAGATTACAGTAACTTTCGACCACATCACATCATCAGAATTGTCGAAATTCATGAGTGTTTGTCTCATATAAAGAGAGAACTCAGTTAACTTGTAACTGAATCATCTTAAACTATACAACATGAACTCACCATTCAAAGGCAGCCTCTAAACCACAATGCTTTGAATACTTAATGGCTTGCTTCTAAACCACAATGCTTAACTCCTTACATTGTGAAAGCATTGTGGTCTAGAGCATATTTTCTTCCACTTGCCTTGAATACTTAATGGCTTGCTTTCTTTGGCCATTCCCTCTTCATTTCAACACTCCCCCTCAAGCTTGACTATAGGAGATCCTTGGGCAAGCTTGAAATTGAGAGTACTAGCCTCATTAAAAACCTAAGTATGGAAAACCTCTTGGGATAAAACCATACTTAGGGAGAAATAATGCAACTACTTCAGCCTAGGGATTGGCCAGTGGGTTTATGAGTCTTATGATCAAGTTTAGGGACTCATAAACCCTGGATCATGGCATTTATTTAATGGTAAGCAGGCACCAATGCCTTCCTTGCTTCACACTCAAAACTGCTTGTAACTCTCCATGTGGCTGGTTCTTTGTCTCCCCCTTTCTTTTGACATCCAACCATCATCAAAGGGGTTTGATCCAAGACCAGACTCTTCTCATGAGCTCCAAGTACCTGATTCAAACAATGCACAAACACATGCATCAATTCTCAAGGGCCAAACCTATTCAATCATAAGAATGAATATAGATTTAGGTACTTTCCTTGCATAAGTTTCTGAAGAATGGACATTGGCTTCTCATTTTAACACCCCCTCTCAAGCTTGACCTGAGAATAAGAGTGTGTGGTCAAGCTTGGAAGATGAACAAGGCACCACAAACCTCTTGGCTTGAATTGTGATCTTTTATCTTAAGTGTACTTCTTGTCAACCCTCTTGGCATCAGGTAAATCACTTCTGAGAAATCTCTCCACCGCTCCATTCATCCTCTCAACCATCTTGAAAGTTAATGGACATAATCAGTGTCCAAAGTGTTGATGGGCAGTGGGCAATCTCTATGGTCAGAAATATATGCATCTTGTGCAGGCTCTGATCAACATGGGCAACATGTCAACAAAACACTAAGACAAGCATCAATAGACAACAAGAGATCAGATCATGGGTTTTCACCAAGTCTGATCTTTAAAACACATTTCAAACAAGCTATAGACAGATATCTTCATGATTTTATCCTAGCAACACTCTTTGAATCCTAATTAAGAAGAGTAAGCATTCAGGCAACAACACAATCAATTTTCCTAAGGACAGAAGCAAGACTATTCTTTCAAGACAGTTTAACAACCTTAGGCAGATTCTAAACAACATTGTGAGAATATATATTTTAGTAACCAGAGAGTGTAAGTAACCAGAGAATAAGTAGAGAGTAGAGAATGATGTAACCAGAGTATTAGTAGCCAGAGAATGGGAGAATGATGGAGAATAAGTAATCTGGAGAATCAGAGAATAGAAAATAGATAATTTGCTCAAGAGTTCTAAGGGACAAAGTTTTGCTATGTTTTCTTGAGTTTTGCGGAAGCATTGACATCCAGGAGCATCCAATACTCATCAAGAGTTTGGTGCTTTAGTAGCTGAAACACAATGGACCAGTGGACAATCAATTTATCCATTAATCTTAGACATGTGCCACTGGAATAACTCATGAGCTCATATTTTCCAGGGCTTGCAACAAGAGAACCATCAGAATAACACATGAAAAAAAAATTATGTGGCTTAGACAACAATTAAACCAATGGATCAAAACAGTTTGTCCAATGGTCAAAGAGATGCTCCATTAAGAGAAAACTATTATCCAATGGATAAAGCATAATGGTGAAGCATTTTCGAAATCTTTCTCTTCCTCAACCTTGATTCAAGATACTAACAAGTACTGACCAAGATAACACTATATCAGAGTGAGAGAGAAAGTATTTATTCAAAAACAGAGAGAAAGGAGGTGAGTTTGATCCCAAAGAAAAGCAACAAAGCTCTGGTACCATGTTGGAATTCATGAGTGTTTATCTCATGTCAAGAGATCATTCAGTTAACTTGTAATTGATTCCTCTTCAACCATACAACAGGAACTCACCATTCAAAGGAAGAGACAACCAACTGGTGGTTGAATCCTCTTAAACAGCCTACACTATAACCAAGATCCTAGACAACAAACTGGTTATGTGTGGCAAAGAATCTCTAGTTTGAATCTATCCTTCTGAAGTAACACAACACTTTGAGTTTGTGTGCCTAAGATGAAGAGGATTTAAAATCAGTAATTTAGAGCTTAAGAGGAGATAAAGAAGAGTTTAGACTGAGTTTTACAAGTATTAGGTTGGCTTAAGAGAGATAGAGTTAAGGCAGCCTCTAAACCACAATGCTTAGCTCCTTACATTGTGAATATTGTTTAGACACATGAAAGAGAGAGAGAGCACACGAAATTAGAGAGAGAAACTTGTATATTTTCTGTCTGAATGTTATAAGTGATGGAGTAGCCTTTAAATAGGCAATACACATGATTAAACAATTACTAAAACATGGAAACATAAACAAATAATTATGTAGGGGATGAGAAGAGGCCAAAGGGGATACAACCAAGGTCTGGCACATCCAGGAAGAGTATAAAGGGACATGAGGAGAGGCACAACCTTCCTTGGTGATAGTGACAGGTCTACACAACTCCTTATGCACCCATGTGACTTCTTCTTGCTTAAATCAAGCCAGATCCTTCCTTTGAATTCAAACTGAGTATCCTTAGGTTTCTGGATCCTAGCAACGTCTCTTAAGACTTTTCACTTCTTTCTTGCCTTGCAAGGTATGTTAGGTCAGCTTGGTTACTTGTGGATCAAGTCTGAACGGACCAACTTCCATTTCAAGTCTCTAGAGCATCTTTTCTTCTACTTGCCTTGAATACTTAATGGCTTGCTTCCTTTTCCCATTCCCTCTTCATTTCAACAAGAATATTTCGATAGCATGGTGTCGTGGAAATATTATGACATCATTGTGTTTGTCAAATCTTCCGACGAAACTTTGTCGTCGAAATATTTAGACAATGTGATGTCCTCGGAACCGATTCATGTTCGTCGTAACCTACATATGATTATTATTTTCAAAATATTTATATGTTTTATTTTATTTATATATTTATATTTTAATTAAATAAATTGATTAAAACAGAAATTGAAAACAAATATTATAGAAATTAAGTTTTACATAATTGCAAACAACATTGAAAAGTTTTTAATTTAAAAAATAAATTTAAACTTCTGCAGGAAACAACCGCTTCATCTTATCCATTATCTCCTTGTTAATCCTCCTAGTCTCCGACACTTCTGCTTTATGTTCTGCCATTTGAGCATGCTCTATTTGAACAAAAATTATAGCGTTCAGCGTCTCCAACGCTACAATCCGGTCATTTTTATTTTGCAGCTGCTCTATAATCATGGGATCAACATACGAGACTTATGAAGAAGAAGAAGTACAAGAGGAGGCATGACGAGCCAACCAGACTAAACCTTTAGTCACCTATAAATAAGAAGCTTGTTAAGTCCTTACGGGTGATATATTATTTCATTAAATAACTAATTTTTTTGCACACACTCACATAATTAAGAAGCCTTCCAGTAAATATTTTCAACGTGAGTTGGTCAATCTCCTCTTCTGTGGTGTATCTGTAAGTGAACTGCAGCTCTGCCATATAATTTTTTTACAAAAATGATGTCGTTAATCTAAAATACAATTTATTGAATTCAAATTTTTAAATGAAATACCTCTCATATTTTAGAATGTCTTCGCAGTTGGTAAGCAAATATGTTTGCAAATGAGTGTGCTCCCTCCCAGTAAGTCTTCGGTTCTTTTATTTTCCACTAAGTCGTCTAGTATCCGTGAAGATGTTTTGGGAAGTAAACATAATATGTTGCCCTTTGCCCTCTCTCATCATACCGAGTTGGTCTTTGTTTTTTTTGCTACTCTTCTGATGGAAAGTAGTTTTTTGCAAAGTTTGAAGTTTCTTCATTGATCACCTGTGCGACTATAGATCCTTCCACCTTACTTAAAATTTTCACCTTCTTCTTCAGATGAAACATATAACGCTCAAAAAGATACATCCATATGTACTGCACAGGACCACCAAGTTACAATTCTCTTTCGAGATAAATAGGAAGATGTTCAATTACATTAAAAATAATGGAAGGGATATCTTCTCAAGGTTGCAAAGGATCACAAGTATGTTAGCCACTAAATTACTAATACCTTTTGCAGTGAGTGATTTCGTGCATAAATTGCGGAAGAAAGTACTTATCCCTGCATACATATAAAGAAAACAAATTCCGTAAGTACCTATATAAGCATAATAAATTAATATGACAACCAATTAAAAGGGTTAAAATATAAGATACCTTCAATTGCTTCATTAACATTTCATAGCAATAGTTCTGAAAAGCAAACAGAAGGAGGCGATGCATCATTACATGACAATCGTGACTCTTTAAGCCAATAGACTCTCTTTCACTTTTATCAACGCAGTTACGAAAGTTAGATGCATAACCGTATGGAAATGTCAAAATGTTTGTAATTCAATCAAAGAACTCCTTTTTCGCAGCTCCATCCAGACGGTATATGGGAACATGAGTCTTACCGTTCTCATCAATGTGAAGTTCAGAACAAGCAAAAATATTGAATAAATCCAGTCTTGACTTCAAATTATCCTTCATTTTACTTTGGACGTTAAGGATTGTGTACATCATATTGTCAAAAAAAATTCTTCTCAATATGCATGATATCTATATTATGCCGCAAGAGATGATCCTTCCATTATGGCAGATCTCAAAAAATACTCTTTTCTGCCAATTGTGTAGTTCTCCAACATCGTCGCCTCGATAATGATCATGTCCACATACGTATGGCGTTCTACTTGCACCAAAATCTTTTAATTGTTTCCAAAAGTATTTTCCACTAATTTATGGAGGTGGACTGTCAAACATCTTCTTTTTCTTCGTAAACAAAGTCTCACTCTTATGATATGGATTATCGGGTGGTAGAAATCTTCTGTGACCGTCAAACCAACAAAATTTTCTTATGTTTTTTAGTTGGAAAGCATATGTACTATCTTGGCAATATGGACATTATAACCTCTCATGTGTTGTCCATCCTGATAACATACCATATGCTGGAAAATCACTTATTGTTCAGATAAGTACTGCCAGCATCTGAAAGTTTTCTTTACACGAAACATCGTATGTCTCAGCACCATGCGTCCATAGTTGCTGCAAATCATATATCAGTGTCTGAAGAAACACATCAAGTATCTCTTAGGATGCTCTGGCCCGGGGCGAGAATGGAGAAAAACAAAAACTCTCGTCACATGCACAAATTTGGCGGTAAGTTGTACGGTATCACAATTATTGGCCATAAAGAATATTGTCTTCCATGCTTTCCAAATGGGTTGAAATTATCAGTAAATAATCCACGGTAGACATTTCTTCTCTCATGCGCAAATTTTGGATATGTTGATTGGAAATGTTTCCAAGTTTTTGCATCTTAAGGATGTTTAATCTGGCCATATGTGGAGTGCTCTCCATGCCATCTCATTGGTTGGGTTGTGCGTTCGGACTAATAAAGTCTTTCTGTCAAAGGCAAATACCACATCCTTTTGTATAGCGCTAGAACTCTTCCACTCGGATCCTGATAACGAGTTTTCCCACAAAATTTGCATTTATCCCAGTTCTCATCTTTTCTCCAGTTTATCATGCAGTTGTTGATGCGTACATCTATCACATGATACGGTAAACCAACACCCGCTACAAGTTTCTAAACCTCATAGTATGAACCCGGTTCAAGATTATCCTTTGGTAAAACACCTCTAACAAAATCAGCAATCACATCTACGCATTCTTCAGCCAAATTATAATATGTCTTAATACCCATCAATCTAATTGTAGATGTTAAAGGTGAATGACCATCTCTACATCATTTGTACAAGGTTGTTTTCCTGCATCCAACATATCAAAAATTCTCCTTGCTTCTGCATTGGGTTTTTCCCTCTATAATGATTATTTACCATATGCTCAGTACCTACACTATAATCTACATTCGTTTTGGGTTCTTCTAACCTATCCACAGTCTGAGGTTCACTAGTACTACCACATTCATAACCAGTTTCTCCATGAAGATAGCAAAACTTGTAATTCAAAGTAAACCCTTTCAAATATAAATGAGTCTAAACATCCCATTCCGTAAAACTCCTATTGCTATTATTACAGGAAGAGCATGTACATCTTAACACACCGGTATTTTCTTCCGGTTGTCGTTGAATTAACGTCATGAATTCGCTAATGGCTTTTGCGCATTTTTCCGTAAGTAAATTGTTGTTTGGATCCATATGAGGTTTATCCATCCACGAACAAAAATAATTTGGAGAAGAAATTGTTACTTTATTTGGTTTTGTAGTGTATGAAGAGAATGGCAAGTCAATGAGAGAATGAGGGGAGCTCATATTTATCAAAGAAAGTTCCCGACACTTCCGACGGCTACATTTAATATCGTCGAAAAGTTCAAATAAATAAAATGGCTATAAAATGGTCATAAATTTCATCGGATTTTTGTCAGAATTTTTCAGAAATTTATGTGGAATTTAAATTATTCAAAATATTAGCAAATTTCTAATTTTTATCGGAAACTCGTCATAATTTCCAAAAAAAATTGACGACCATCAAAAATTTGAACGATTAAGATGATCGCATAATGGTTTTATATTTCTCTTGTTATTCTGTCGGTATTTCATCGGAATATTGCAACAAAAAAAATTTGTTTGTTTTTCGTAGGAATATTCGGAGGAAATACCGACAAATATCAAAATAGACCACTCGCCGAATTGTCGTAAGAAATTCCTCATAAAAGTTCAACGAAAATTTTTTGGTC
Organism: Moricandia moricandioides; assembly: GCA_905132885.1. Lineage (NCBI taxonomy): Eukaryota > Viridiplantae > Streptophyta > Magnoliopsida > Brassicales > Brassicaceae > Moricandia > Moricandia moricandioides. The sequence goes on from CAJHQQ010002806.1 coordinate 13,972, forward strand.
TGAATTCACCTAGTTTTCTTGTAGTGAAAGAGGAAATATGACTAAAGCTAGGATATATGAAATTGAGTATTGAATAAAGAGTGTTTAATGTCTGAGAATTACTCTGAAGCACACTCTAAATTTAGTGCAATTACTCATAATATAATTTTACTATGAAAAAGGAAAGTTAATTAATAGAAAAAGATGAACATATATTTAGATAATCACAATATTATTTGTTGTCATAGTTATCTCTGATTATTATGGCTATACCTTGTGTATAAATATCGATGTATTGACCATGTGATGAATAAGAGAGTTTATATTAGGTTGTTATGGTATCAGAGCCAAACATCTGATTTTTTCTACAAAGCTAATAAATTTATGAACCACTACAACATATTGTTACGGTCAGATATTGATCTTCTTCTACTAGCTTGGTGTCACCAATATCACAATCAAGGGGAGTCAGTGATCCAAAAGCTATTGGAGGAAATATGAATTCGCTTGTCTCTCCATATTATCTGCAACCTTCAGATAATACATGACAAGTGCATACACCCATTCTTTTGAATGGAGCGAATTATAATCAATAGGAAAATTGATGCTCAACTCGTTAAGAACAAAATGAAAATAGGTTTTGTTGACATAACCCTTAAAAGACCAATTAACAAACCAGAAGATGAAGAAAAGTGGGATATGGTCAATGCCATGCTTAATGATATGTTGAACCAAAAATGTGACCGTCAATCTCACTTGTTGATATCGCCAAAGTCATGTGGGGAAATCTACAACGGAAGTTCTCAGTAAGTGATGATACAATAATTCATCAATTACATGCAGATATTGTGTCATGCAAGCAAAATGGAGATAGAGTAGAAGTTTACTTTGGGAGATAGAAAGTTATGTGGGATGATCTAGCTGACTTTGACCAGGAATTCTCATTCTGCTGCGGGAATCTAGAATGTGAAGCATGAAAATAAAGAAGAGAAAATACGTGTGCATCAATTCCTTATGGGGTTGGATAACTCACAATTTGGCACAACACGTTCAAACTTGGTAAGCAAACAAGCTAATTTCAGTCATGAGTCAGTTTATTCACAAACACTTCAAGAAGAAAGACATTTGTATGTTATGCGACATGAAGAAAGGACACCAGAAATTGGTTTGTCAGCAGTAACACAACCTTCCTCTTTTCTGTCAACGCAACAAATCATGAGCAATGCTCAAGCTGCAGCAGTTAGTTTTGCAAGAAACAACTCAGTTTGCTCTCACTGCGGAAAGCATGGACATTAAGTGAATCAATGCTTTCAAGTTATTGGATATCCAGAGTGGTGGGTTAAAAGAATGCATAACCTGCATAAGGAAGAACGATGGATAAAGGAGGGGGATTAAGAGGATCTGACTCTCAAGGAGGCAGAGGACATGATCGGGGAACTGAGTTTCGAGCATACAACACCCAGGCTGACACGCCTGGAGCATCTAAAACTCAGACCCAAGGAATTCCAAACTTCACACAAGAACAATGGGACTAAGTTTGTGAATTAACAAAAATCGACCAACAATGATAAGCTTGGTAAGAAAGACAAACTAGTAATTTTTGGGAAAGACAGTAGATACAATATCATCATTGACTCAGGTGCTTCTCATCATATGATTGGAGAGATCAACCTCCTTAGTGATGTTGTCACAATCTCACTAGTTCTGATTACAATGCCAAATGGTAATATCACTTGCGCCACACGACAAGGAAAGTTGAACCTTGGTAGCGTCTCATACTGAGACATGTCTTCTATGCTCCACACCTCTCTGCAACACTCATATCTATATCTCAGATACTTCAAGATATTGCTGGATTTTTCCTCTTTACTAAAACGTTTTGTGTGATACAAGATCTCTCCTTGAAGACTTTGATTGGTGCGGGTGAAGAGCATAATGGGGGTTTCAAGTATATGGGTACCGCTGTTGTTCAAGAAAATCATGTGGAAGCATTCTAGTCACGAGATGTGTGGCACACACGCATGGGTCATCATTCATCTGTTGTTCATTCGGTTTTATCGTCAGTTGGTGGTTTTACTAAAAATATTAGTGATCTAGAGAGTTATTGTGGTACTTGTCATCGAGCTAAACAAACTCGTGATGTCTTTCTAGTTAGCATTAATAAAGTTGATGATTGCTTTCATTGATACAATGCGATTTATGGGGACAATATCCTGAACCATCAACATTTGGAGCACATTATTTTCTATCTATAGTGGAGGATTTCTCTAGAGTCGTATGGACTATACTGTTGTTAGAAAAAAAGGATGCACCACAAGCCTTTAAAAGGTTGTGTCCCTTTTTTGATCGCCAATTCAATAAGAAAATCAAGATGGTCTGCAGTGATAATGGGTTTGAGTTTATATGCCTTAAAATTATTTTTGTCTCAAGGTATTTTTCATCATATCTCATGTGTCGAGACACCACAGGAGAATGGACGAGTGGAGAGAAAATTTGTCACATTCTCAATATTGCTAGAGCACTTCTCTTTCAAGGACACGTATCAAAACATTTTTGGTGAGAAAGTATATTGAATGCGACGTATCTGATTTAACAGAACGCCATCATGGTTGTTACAAAATAAGACATGTATGAGATGATTCATGTTCAAGATCTCTCTTATGTCAATCTCCGGGTATTTGGTACACTTTGTTATGCACGTCGAATATCTCGGGACAAGACAAGTTTGATGAAAGAAGTACTCGATGTGTATTTCTTGGTTATCATATGGGAAAGAAATGATGAACTGTATGTGATCTTAAAACATAATTCATATTTGATTCTCGTGATGTCATTTTTGATGAAGACGTATTCTCATTTACCTTACCAACCTAGTGTCTGAGAATATAGATTTTGTACCTACCTCTACACCACATCCGGAAACATATGATGATGACTTTGATCCTCTCTCTACAATTGCCCGTATTAGAGACATGGGAGTTTTGAATTCTGAACAAGATAGTAATATTGCACCATTTGCTAATATTGAAGTCAGTCAAGTTACAGAGACACCATCAACCTGGATTCCTGATGACAATGACACAGGGGGGGATAATAATATAGCAGAGAATACTACTACGACAGAGAAACCAGAGTCTGAAACATTAGGCAGATGACACACGACTAAGAAATCATCTGTTCTTTTTGGACCATACTTTACGTATACAGCTCACGTCAATGAATACCCCACAGTCTCTTCACTCACCTGATAATTTGTCATCATCTTCAGGTAAGTGTACTTACCCCTTGGATAACTATGTCTCTTTTCATTGACTTGCTCCACATGGTCATGTGTTTATTCTAGAGTTTGAATTTCATATTGAACCAACCTCATTTAAAGAAGCTATGAAAGATGAAAAAATGGAGAAACGCAGCATCAGGTGAGGTGGATGCTCTGGAAAGCAGTGGTACGTGGACAGTCACTGAACTACCTTCGGGTAAACAAGCCATAGGGTGTAAGTGGATTTTTAAAATAAATTTCATTGCGGATAGAACTATTGAACGACATAAGGCACACTTGGTAGCTTGCGGAAATAAACAAGAGGATGGAGTCGACTATAATGAGACCTTTGGACAGGTTGTCAAAATGTATACAGTGCGCATTTTGATTGGAATCTCTGCTGCTCAAATTGGGAACTACACCAAATGGATGTGCATAATGTCTTTCTTCATGGTGAGCTTGAAGAATAGGTTTATATGAAATTACCTCCTGGTTTTGCCTCAACTAAACCAAATCAAGTTTGTAAGTTGAATAAGGCTCTCTATGGCCTTACGCAGGCGCCTAGGTGTTGGTTCTCGCGATTAAATAAAGCTCTACTTGAGTTTGGAATTAAACAGAATCGGCTTGACTACTCTATTTTTACCCTCTACCGAAAAAATACTATACTATTTGTGGTAGATTATGTCGATGATCCGATAACTGGTGGTGATATTTAAGAGCTCATCTTCAAGTTTAAGGAGCATTTACATCGCTCTTTCCATATGAAAGATTTGGGAGAACTTAAATATTTCTTGGGTATCGAACTTCTACGAAGCAATGAGGGCATAGATTTGTCACAATGTAAATATGCACTTGATATAGTATCAGAATGTGAACTTCTTGGTTCAAAACCGATGGATACACCAATGGAGCAGTATCATAATCTGGGTCGTGCCAAATTACCATTTTACACAGAATCGTCTAAGTATCAGAGACTAGTTGGCCGGCTAGTCTCTCTAGTTATCACGCGGCCGGAGATAAATTATCCTGTTCATATACTAGCTCAGTTCCTTCATAAGCCACGACAAAAACATTGGGACGCAGCTGTTCGTTTGGTACAATATTTACAGGGTCTTCCAAGTCAAGGAATATTGTTGAGTGCTTATAGTGATCTATCGCTGTCGGAATTTAGTGACTCGGATTGGGATGCTTGTCCACTTACTCAGAAATCGCTTAGGATACATTGTCATGATGGGCAATTCTCTTGTGTCTAGGAAGACAAAAAAAGCAATCAACAGTCTCTAGGTTGTCGGTATAAGTTGAGTATCGTGCTATGGCAATGACGTGCAGTGAACTCAAATGGGTGACTGGTTTCATGGATTCTTTGGGGATCATAAACGTCTCCCAATACCGTTTCACTATGATAGTAAGGCGGTTATTTACATAGCAACAAATTCGATGTTACATTAACATACTAAGTATGTTGAGGTTGATTGTCATTCTGTTCGAAACTACATTCAAGCTGGGATCATTGAAACGCAACATATTGATTGGTACATTGGAAAAGTCAGCTGATATACTTACAAAATTGCTTGGACGTCAGCAGCTACAATAGTTACTGGAAAATATGGAAGTTCAAGATTTTCACTCTTTCTTGTTGAGAGGGAGTAATAGATAAAGATGAACATATATTTATGTTGGGTAATTCCAAGCTTGTGGAAACTTAACATATTATTGGATGTTTAATATGTTAAGAGATAAACACAAAAAGGAAATCTAGAATAGGAAAATGAAGTTTTCTATTAGATTAGGTTTGTGTTTTCCATATCTCACATGTTAAAGGGAATTGTCCTTCACTATAAATATAGACCTTATGGAGAGGTGTTCCATAAGAGATCTATGAGAAACATTGAGAGCTTTAGTTTTGAGTAGTTTCTAAAGCAATAAGAAAAGTTGTTCTTATTATCCTTTGTTCTAAGAGATCCTTCAACTGGTATCAAAGCTTAAGTTGAAGCTCCAATTGATATCAGAGCCTCAGGTTGGAGACTCAATCTTAGCTTAAGTTGAAGCTTCGATCCTGGTGACTGCTAAGAGATCACGAACGCAAGATGGTGGACGTGACTAGAGCTGCGCCACGCACGAAGGACCTTGGATCCACATCCATCCAATGTCCGATGCTGAACTCGACAAACTATACAGTTTGGTCGATGAGGATGAAGGTGTTACTCTGTGTTCATGATGTGTGGGACACAATAGAATTTGGTTCGGATGATCAAAAGAAGAATGATGTTGCAATAGCTCTTTTGTATCAATCTATGTCCGACAATTTGATTCTCCAGGTGGGAGAACAAACCGCATCAAAAGACATCTGGGACGCCATCAAGTCACGACACCTTGGAGCGGATCGTGTAAGGGAGGCGAGACTTCAGACATTGATGACGGAGTTCGAGAGGTTGAAGATGGATGATAGTGATACCGTGGATGACTTTGCGGGAAAGATATCAGGGTTATCATCCAAGGCAGCCTCGTTGGGAGAAAACATAGAAGAATCCAAGATGGTTAAGAAGTTTTTGAAGGGTCTTCCAAGACACAAGTATATCCAGATCGTAGCGTCACTTGAGCAAGTCCTAGGACTCAACTCTACGGGTTTTGAGGACATAGTCGGAAGGATAAAGGCATATGAGGAGCGTGTAGGGGAAGAAACTCAAAAAGAAGACCAAGGGAAGCTTATGTTTTCAGATAACAATCACCAAGTTCAGAGGAACTATGGAGATTTTCGTGGTAAAGGTAGAGGACGGAATGGAATAGGCAGAGGTCGAGGTAGGTTACACAACCAAAGTCATGTGTCACACACCGAAGACAAAAACTCGAAAAAGAATCGTTCGAAGCTGATATGTTGGAGATGTGACAAGCCGGGTCACTATGCGAATTCATGTCCCGAGAAGTCAGTGAGGAATCAAGAAACCAACTTAAATGAAACACAAGAGGCCGATGCCCTATATGTACACGAGGTGGTATTCTTGAATGAAGACAAAGTGATTCCGAAGAATCTTGATATCGACAAAGGCAATGTAAGTGTTTGGTATTTGGATAATGGAGCGAGCAATCACATGACGGGAAACAAGGAGTTCTTTTTGAGTTTGAATCTCAACACCAAAGGGAAAGTGAAGTTTGGTGATGGATCGTGTGTTGATATCGTAGGAAAAGGGGTTGTTACCTTTGTGTGTAAGACTGGAGAGAAGAAGGCACTCAAAGACATATACTACATACCCGACCTGAAGCATAACATATTGAGTCTTGGACAAGCAACAGAGAACGGATGTGAGGTTAACATGAAAAATGTCTATTTAACACTCACAGATTTGTGTGTGGTTGCTTTTGCGTGTTACAAGATCCCTAAACCGTCTCTACTAGATCCCGATGGAGATTAGCTATCCGCAGTGTTTACATGTCAGAATGAAGATGCAACATGGAGGTGGCATGCTCGACTAGGACATATAAGCTATGGCGTGATGAACAACATGGTAAAGAAGGAGATGGTCGTAGGAATGTCGTGTGTAACACACAAAGATAGTGTGTGTGACGCATATCTAGCAGGGAAGCAGATTAGACACTCATTCCTAAGTGTAACACACGGAGAAGGCGTGTGTAACACAAGTCTCGCAGGGAAGAAAATCAGAGATGCATTTTCGACCAAGGCCATGGTTCGTACATCAAAGCTACTGAAGTTATTGTATGGAGATTTGTGTGGACGAATCACACCACCAACACCAGCAAATATTCCTGAGGCATTCTATCGGTTCAAAAGATTTCACATCGATAGAGGAGGAGAGTTTGCCTCACGTAAGTTCAATTTAGGTTGTACCGATAGAGGAGGAGAGTTTGCCTCAGGTAAGTTCAATCCAACTTGCACCGATAGAGGAGGAGAGTTTACCTCAGCTGAGTCGAAGATGTCGAACTACTTATGGGTTGAAGAGATGGTAGCCGAGTTGGAGTTTATCACAAGAAACAAGACATGGGAGCTTGTGGATAGACCGCCTGGTATTGAACCTATAAGGTTAAAGTGGATCTACAAGATTCAAGGAGCAGACGAAATCAAGATAAAGGAGGAGAGTTATGCTCAAGGAATCATGTGTGACACAAAGATGGAAGTGTGTAACACGGTCCACGTAGCAATGGAGTTGATTTTAAATATCTCAAAGGCTAGAGATGAACCAGAGATAAATGCTACGGATTTCAGAAGAAGCATAGGATGTTTGGGGTATCTACTTCACACAAGATTAGGTGTGTGTTACACAGTTGGTGTACTAAGTCGATACATGCAAACTCCGGGTGTTGAGCAGAAGGCCGACATCTTAACCAAGCCATTAGCAAGGATTAAGTTCAAGCAAATGAGGAGCTTAATCGGAGTTCAAGAAATTGGTCTCCCTAATTCAAGTTGGAATTAAGGGGGTGATTGTTGGGTAATTCCAAACTTGTGGAAACTTAACATATTATTAGATGTTTAATATGTTAAGAGATAAACACAAAAAGGAAATCTAGAATAGGAAAATGAAGTTTTCTATTAGATTAGGTTTGTGTTTTCCATATCCCACATGTTAAAGGGAATTGTCCTTCACTATAAATATAGACCTTATGGAGAGGTGTTCCATAAGAGATCTAAGAGAAACATTGAGAGCTTTAGTTTTGAGTAGTTTCTAAAGCAATAAGAAAAGTTGTTCTTATTATCATTTGTTCTAAGAGATCCTTCAATTTAAATAATCACAACATTATTTGTTGTCATAGTTATCTCTTATTAATATTTTTGGGTTATACCTTGTATTGACCATGAGAATGAATAAAGCTTGTTATTAATTATCGCTACTCTACTCAAGATCACCCGTCAACATGTCACGTTGGCCTTTAACGTTGACTTGGGGAAAAAGTCTTCCAGCCCACCCAACCAGTACAATTTTCTTTTCTAACTACAAACTTTAATTATAGAAAAGGAAAAAAAAAATTGATGCCTAACACGAAGCTTGTTAACCCGTTCCTCTTTGTTTCTTGTTTTTGAATTTTCCTCCACTTCAAATTCTTATTTCTTTATAAGTCATCCTTCTTTGATTCTCGAGTCCCCGATTGAACTTATCTGAGCATAGATATTAGAGACCTGAAGAACATTTCATCACAAGGTATGATTACACCCATATTGTGGTCAAAACCATACTCTTCCTCGGCTAGTTGGAGCAATGTTTGAAACTCGGAGTGTTCAAGCCACGAGATGGGAACGATGTACCGACTTCGGTTTGGTCCAACGTAAACTGGAAAATGGCCTTTCGGCACGTCCTGAGGAAGACCATCTTCTTGTGTATAGTAGCAACCGGTGAAGTTCTTCTTCTTCCCTAGACTTGACGAGCATCTCTTTAAGATTTGCTTGATGGATGCGGCTTGAGATGATCTCTTTATTGCCATTATTTTATTTTAAAACCTTTTTTTTCTAAACTTTGGGTTTTGTTTGAAGAATGTTATGGATGTTAGAGTTACATGGAGAAGGATTTATATAGAGTATGAACAGTTTGGAAGGCGAATAAATTAACAGAGAAAATAATATATATATATATATATATACACAGATACAATATGCTTTTATAATTTGGTGAGTATAACTATGTAATGATTAATTGGGTTTGACCAATGGTGACTATATATATATATATGTGTGAATTAGAATAAATGCACAACACTATGCTTTCTAATTTGTTAATTTACTTATTGATCATAATTATGTTGACGATTTAAACGTTGAAAATGTTAGTGGCTAGATTAATTATATGCATAGATTCAATGTAATTAAAAAAAGAAAATATTTTACAGTATGTATATATTTCCCGTAATCTGATCATGACCCTATTTTAAGATCATATAAAGCCAAATCTCTTGTTTGGATTCAAACTAGGACATCTAGATTTTATGTTCTTCTAAAAGCAAAATCATGTGGGTTGTAGGAGGCAAGGAAAAAAGTTAAAATTGTGAAAGAATGTATACAGAATACAATTAGGTAGGGACTACAACATTGCCCTACAGTGTCTCCCATTTGCCTTTACATACTTAGACACAATGTTACAAACACATTGTTTAAGTTGTCTCGCTTACCTTCAATATCGTATACATGAACCATCTTAAATGAGACCATGCCTGCTAATTCATATCTTTATAGCATAGATATGTATGTACATAATTACGAAGAAATAAGAATTTGTAAGTAGTAGTCCAAGTACGTACTTGCGTGATAAATATAATCTCGACACAGTCTTTGTTTTTCATACGTACACACGTGTATTTTGCAGCGAAAAATTTGAAGGTGTTTTGCTACAACTCGTCATTATTGAAACATACATAAACGCCCATTTCTATCATAAGAAAAGAAATATAGGAGCATGTTGTTTTCTAGTTCTAAGACAAAAGTAATATATTTAAAGTTACCATTTTCAAATTTGAAACATTTGGCATTAATACAATAATTATTTTTGTTTTCTGTAGAAATTTATGAAGAAATTACCGACTTACGCAACTGTTTGACTTAAACATCATTTGAAGAACCAATTTTTATATAGAAGAATCAATAAATTTATGTAGGTCACTTTTGGGTCTATATCAAATAGAGTAATTTGTTACGAATCTTTTGATTTATTTTTTTTAGCACAAATCTCGATCAGAATTAAATCAACCGGATGGTAGGACTAGCAGGTTACGTTCAGGTTTGGTTTACAAAGAGCTCCTTCTGCGACAGTAGAGTTCAAGCTTCTAGAGATGAAAGACAAAGAAAAAGATGCTAAATTAGAAAATAAGAGTTCGGTGTCCCGGATGATTCTGTAGATCTCTACGGGTGATGACTTTGAATTGACTGCTCCAAAGAATTGTCTAATTATGCCAAAAATCTATAAGATCAATACAGTATCAATCATCCTCAGCTTTTTAATAACATCATTAAATGTATTATTTAAACTAATTAATTCAACTTTTCAAAAAAGTAAAAATGTAAATTGAAAAAAATAATTAAATAAGACATACAAGTTCTAAAAAATAAAAAATAACATTTATTTTTAAAAACTTGCATGTCTTATTTAATTATAGCATTTTGGATCTCCAAAATTGTAACCCGCTCATATTTGTTTCTCAACTACTCCACAATTTTGGAATTAGTAGATAAAGCTTGTAAAGAAGAAGAGCGAGATACATGAGCTAACCCAAACAGAAGACTATTCTTCCCACTCACGAGGTCCTTCATTTTCTCTCGAGTCAAGGTGGTGGAAGCAAAAGAACCATTTTCAGACAAAGGCTAGGAAGCAATGAGTTCTTCCACATGTGTCTCCACCAAGTAGATGATCCCCTTCATAACGGGACCTTGACTTTCACCCGTATTTTTGTTGGTGTAAACTCCTTCATTAGAGTGAGATCATCGAGGATGACTATCGTTTTCTACAATCTAAAAACCCAAAGATTATTTACTGAATAAAAGGTTAAAATTTTTAAATTTTACCAGTTGGTTTTTGAAGGAAAACATATTGGTGCTGCCCAATAGGACACCTTTCCAACCAAGGTCGCTGAGACGGTTGCTAGAGTTAATCTTTGACATAGCTTTAATGTTTGGTATAACCCAATGCACCTGCAAATCCACCTAGACCGTCTCGTTAATCTTTTTAAGTGATTTGTTCTTCAGTCACTTTTGCTTCCACACAAAGATCTGCTTGCCATTATAGTCCATTGTGTAGTGGTGGAAGTTGCACAAACCGACTGGTTCCGTTAATCCATAATCTCAAGAAAACTCTTGTTGAAAAACAAAAACATACTATTAGTAGAAAAATCTTATAAGAAAAACATAAATTAAAAAGATGCTGAAGAAAACTACCTCAAATTGATGGAACCACATCTTGATGATCTAGGTTGGGCATGTTGTATGCTCGATATCCTTGTCTGAACATTGAGTACTCCATCTTCAGTACGCTCTTGCTAATCACATTGCTGAACTTATCGAACTTACAAAAATGAAATTAGTAGACACAATTAATATAAATCAAATAAAAAGCGCTATGACAGAAAAACTAACCAGGTAGTGTCAGATGCTCTTGGGCTGGTTATTGAATTAATTCTTCAATAGGCATGATAACTAGCACTTTCCGAACAGTTGAAGGAGAAGAATGGTGCTCCTAGAAAGAAGGCAGAGCATGAGAACTGGAGGGATTACTCCCTTCCCATGGATTAGAACAGAGCCGGTCCTAAGAAATATATGGCTAGAAGCAAATTAAAAAAAAATGGCTATTTTTGTGGGGTTTCGAACCCTGATTAAACAAAGAAAGACTATAACTTTTAGATTTTACCACTAGACTAAAGAAAATTTTTTAAAAAAATGTGGCTGACAATATCTTTATAATACAAAGGCTGGAAGCGATTGCTTATTTGGCTTGGTCCAAGGGCCGCCTCTGGACTAGAACGTCTGCGACTCATCATGTGGCAAGACCCACGAAAGATTATTTTTTATTAATAATAATCTATAAAAAATACTTAATAATTTTTTTAAATTAAAAATGTTTAAGAAAATAAAAAGAAATTGTATATACAATAATTAAAAGGAAATTTGGATATTAGTTCTTAAACGTTTTTAATATAATATTTGTACATATTATATAAATAAAAACATTTTAAAATATAAATTTAAAAGCGTATATATATATCAAATAAAAAACAAAACTTTTGCAAATTCTTTTATATTTTATTTTTAAAAACAACTAAAACGTTTTAGAAATTGACATTAATCGTACAAGAAGAGCATGTATATTTCAACTTACGGGTTTGTATAGCTTCCAGTTGTCATTGAAACACTAGCATGGATTTCTTAATACCATTTGCATATTTTTCTGTAAGTAAATTTGCGATCCAATCCGTTGTAGATTTATCCACGAATAAAAATTATCAGGAGAGCCATATCTTTTTAATGCTTTATTGTGAATGAAGGGAATTGTATTTATGAAAGGTGCTGATATTTCCCACAAATTTGTGAAGAATTCCCGACAAACATAAAAAATTTGTCGGTAATTCATCATAATTTTTTTTTTTCAACAGCTATAAAATGGTCATATTATTCATTTGAAATTCATCAAAGAATTTTTTTGGCGGATTCCCGACGAAAGGAACATTTTCCTCAAGAATTACAACAGCTAAATTAATATATATATATATTTTCCTTGGTAATCCGTTGACATTATATATCGACACTGTTTCGTTGATACATCGTCTGATGATTAGTTTTTATTAGAAATTAATAGGAAAAGCTAAATTTGAGTTTCTTCTGTAATCCTTCGGATTCCTTAGTAATTTCCAAAAAAAAATGCTTTTAATTAGTTTCTGTAAAAAATGTCATGTTTTATTGTAGTGGTCAATTAGTGGAGGATTATAATTACAAACGAAATTATTCAAACAGTATTGCAGATATTGACATTTTCCAACACATATTCATCAATTCTTTATTTTCAAGTATTATATATATATATATATATATATATTTATTTTCAAGTATTTTCAATATAGACTTGAAGAGGAATTTTGGAGATCCAAGAGTCGTGTTCTCTGGTTACAGGCAGGCGATAGAAACACGAGATATTTCCATAACAAAACGAAGCAGAGAAGACATTACAATAGGATTGCTCATCTTCAGGATGATCGAGGCAAGTTAATATCGAATACCAGTGATATCCATTTGCATATTGAAAAGTACTTTAGGAATCTATATAAGAGTAATGGGAGTCATATTGACAGCAATTTAATGATGGGTATACCAGTCTCAGTTACAACCGAAATGAATAGAGCATTAACGGTGCAGATCACAGAGAAGGAGATTAAGGAGGCTGTTTTCAGTATGAATCCAGACAAGGCACCGGGGCCTGATGGCATGTCTCCAAGCTTCTATAGACAACATTGGGAAGCCATCAAACCAGGTCTTATTTCTTTCATTAAGTTGTTTTTTGAGCATAACCAAATGGATCCTAAGATAAATCAAACCCACATCTGCTTAATACCAAAGACTGAAAATCCTGTTACAATAAGAGACTACAGACCAATCAGTCTAGCCAATGTAGCTTATAAAATTATATCCAAGATATTAGCTGAGCGCTTGAAACCCTGGTTGAATGACATTATATCGGAAAACCAATCAGCTTTCATCCCGCAGAGGCTTATTACTGATAATATCCTCATCGCTCATGAATTAATGCATTCTTTACATACTAAAAACCTTAAGAGCAAATTCATGGCGTTGAAACTAGATATTGCCAAAGCCTTTGACAGGTTGGAATGGAGATTCATCGATGTCGTGATGGAAAAGATGGGATTCTGCTTACAGTGGAGAAAATGGATCATGAAGTGTATTACAACAGTCTCTTATTCGGTATTGATCAACGGAGAACCTACAAGAATCATTAAACCATCACGTGGTCTACGCCAAGGTGATCCCATCTCCCCTTATCTATACATTATATGCACGGAAGGACTATCTAGACTGATTAAACAAAACATCCAAACTCATAATATTCACGGTTTCAAGGCTTCAAGAAGTGGACCCGCTATATCACATTTGCTTTTTGCAGATGATTCACTTGTTTTCTGTAAAGCAACTGAGGAAGAAAGTCGCAATCTCTCTCGTATACTTGCAACGTACCAGAGCGCATCTGGACAGGAGATCAACTTTACAAAATCAGCAGTTGCTTTCAGTAAAGGTACTCCTTATTCAATTCAGATTAACATATCTAAGATTTTTGGTATCACAAAAGTGGGTGGATTTGGACGATATTTGGGGCTACCTGAGCACATTGGAAAAAAAAGAAAAGAGGTATTCCAGTATATACTTCAAAGAGCTAAAGATAAGTTGGAGGGTTGGTATTCTAAATTTTTATCGCCAGCTGGTAAGGAGGTTCTACTAAAATCTATTATCACGGCCTTACCAACATATGCAATGTCTTGCTTTCTACTGCCAAAGAACTTAACTAAAGAGATAACAAAAGCAATGAGGAATTTTTGGTGGTCTGCATTTTAGGATAAGCATTCTATTCCATGGATAGCTTGGAAAAAAATTACAGCCTCTAAGCGAGAGGGTGGTCTGGGGATTAGAGACATGATTGCTTTTAACAAAGCATTGGTTGCTAAGCAAGCATGGAGATTACTCACTTCTCCGACATCTCTATTGGCCCGCGTCTACAAGGCAAAATATTATAGAAGAACACATTTTTTAGAGGCAAAAATGTACCAGAGCTCAAGTCTAGCATGGAGGAGTATCATTCAAGCTAGACCGATAATACAAAAAGGGATACAATGGGCGGTCGGGGATGGTACTCAAATTAGAGTATGGCAGGATAACTGGTTACAAGGAGGATCTAATAACAAACCACAAGGGTCGGGTATGATCACCCATCCCAATCTTAGAGTAAATGACCTTCTTATTAATGGCACATCCTCCTGGAATCAATTGCTTTTACATCAACTATTTTCATATGATGATGTTCAAAGAATATTACGTATTCAACCAAGTGTAACAGGAGGCAGTGACTTGCTATATTGGAAGTTAAGCAAAACCGGGAAATACACAGTCAAGACGGGATATCATGCTCAAAAACAAATAGATGAAGAAACTGCTCACTCTAATCAGGTTATAACTTCCTCTTCTTCTCAAAGGCGAAACCAGATCATTCAGAAACTATGGAAGCTAAACATTCCACCTAAATTAAAGATCTTTTGGTGGAAGATGCTCCATAATGGTTTACCAGTAGCTGTTAATTTAGCTAGAAGAGGATGTCGAATTAGTTCTGATTGTCAGCTCTGTGGAGAAGGGCTTGAATCCATATTTCACTTATTCTACGAATGTAGAGTATCCAAGGAAATATGGAGCTTAGCTTGTCATGATCTGTCGCAGGGCCTGACTAGGAGTGTGGATCTGTTACATTCAGTAGATCTTACGATTATGGATAGTCAATCACAAACGCATGGTTCTCTGGCTATGTTTTTAGGATGGAGAATATGGAAAATGCGGAACAAGCTATTTTTTGAAAACAATAGAGCTCATATTATTCATATTATCAAAGCTGCTATCTTGGATTGGAATCTCTGGAAAGAAGCTCAAAGCTATAATAAAGATACTGTATCGATTACTCAGGTAAACCATCCGCAATCCATTGACAATTTTCTCCCCCAAGAACCATGTTTGTATTGCGTTGCAGATGCTTCTTGGAAGTCCATCAATGAGAAGGCTGGTATTAGGTGGTCCTTATACAGTCCAAGGAAGCTCAGCAATTGCCCCAACAAGCTCGGCGCTTGAAGCTGAGGCAATAGCAACCTTGCTAGCGGTTCAACAACTACAGCGATTGGGATATAAGAACGTAATGGTTCTAGGAGATAATGCACAACTATTCAAGAGCCTGGAAAACCATGAAAAGTGGAGAAAATACAATATTACCTGCATGGAAGCTTCCATAATTGCTCACGACATTGTCACTCTTTCTAAGCTCAATAACTTTTCGTTTAAGAGAGTTCCTAGATATCTTGTATCCCATGTTGATCAGTTAGCAAAAAAAGCCAGGATACTAGATCAGCAATATGTAATATCTTGGCTATGAACATTGTCCTCTGTTTCAAGTTAATGAAATTGTTGCCAAAAAAAAATATATATATTAACTGCTCTTTGCATACATAATAGTTTTGAGTCTTTTGACGTTGAGAATGTATAATACATAAATTATTTGATCTTTGGGTTCTATGAAACTTTATAAAACTAATTCTCAATACTCTTGCAGTAAGTAATGACAATCAATTATTTAATTGATTTAAACTTGTTTTCAGCATACGAGTACCTAAGATGGTAAGCATAATGTCCCAATGTAAGAATTAGAACAATGCCCTTTAGGCTCGAACCTAATCTTTTGTTTTATTATGAATCCATCCTCGAAGTTTATGTCTTTTGTTCACGTACTTTTCGCCGTCCTTCCCACTTTCTTACTTGTTAATGTGGTCATAATCATAACATCATACCTTAGTTTTCACTTTCTTTTAAAAAAAAATATGGGGCATCCCACACTTAAGGACCAGACTAATCTCAATAAGGATAGGAAGCCTACGAATCCATACCCACGTAGGTGTCTAGGAACAATGTGACTTTAATTGTTTTTGTGACCAATTAATATAACTTAATTTTGCGTAGCAGATAGATCGGACATGAAACTTGTTAGTGAACCAGCCCTGTCTTACCATCGATCACACTGTCCGGGACCTTAGTTTTCACTTTCCATTTATTGTAGTCCATTCAGCCTATATGATAAAAGCGAGTCAATTTATAACGAATAATGGAAACTAAATTCCTTTGCAAATCATATTATTCTTGGTGTGACATATGAAGAATACAAATACAGAATAAATTTCCATAAAAAGAGTTTATGACTCTTGTAATTGCGATTATAAGCATGGGTTGTTTCCAAAACTTCTTGATTAACAAATATTTTTTACCTTTTTAACACAGATTTTCCAAAATAATATTACATATGTGTATGCGATGAACATGTTAAAAATATAATTAAAACAAAGATACTACTACCGTCTCAAATTATTTTAAGTCACGTTATTTTTTTTTATAAAAAGTATATTTAACAAACTAGTGATATATTTTTAAAAGTTAACAGTTGGAAATTATATTATTTATTTTGAAATTATAAGCATCAAATTTTAAAATATATCTAAAATTTTAGATTTTAATTTTTCTATTCATTTTTAAAAATATTATTTTTATTTGGACTTTGTTCAACCGCTCCAATTGCATGTACACGTGGTAAAAGACAACCTTGCTATCTAATAAAACTATTTTTTTACGATATATATTTTTTTTTGATAACAAAAGTGAAACTAAGTAACTAGACCTATCGGCTCAGAAAGACAAACCAGTGGTAAGGAATCAACATAAAACATAGTTGAAGAAGAACTCCTCGCACCACGTGCAATCTTGTCCGCCATTGTGTTTTGTGGTCTTGGAATATGTTTGATATTGAAGTTAGGGAAGAAAGTCTTACTACGGTGGAATTCTTCCATATGTGTAGAAAAATCTTGTCATTCTTTAGGTGTCGACACCATCTTCACCAATTAAGAATAATCCGTCGCGAAAACTACATCAGAGAATTCAAGGGTCTTCATGCATTCCATTGCCCAAATCAGAGCTTCACATTCAGCATGTAAAGGTGATAGACTTTGTCGGAGATTCATTGCCTCCATCATCACATCATCTGAATGTATCTTTCGACATAACCACCCTTGCCTAGTATAAACATTCATCCCTCCATGTGCCATCGACATAACACACTCTTTTATTCCCCATGGGATGCCAATCAGAAACCTGTTGGATGACCCCTTGTTGTACATTCACCGACAATTGCGCCTCAGCCCATAGCACCCCTTCGACTTTAGCTATACGAAGAGTTTCCTGGGGATTTCCATTCTTATTCATATAAAGCTTATATTCATATTCTTCCAAATATACCACAAAACCACAGAAAGTAATTTAAGTTATGATCCTTCGAAAGCCTCCAAAAAAGATAATCCATGCTAGTAAAAAACGATAAGGACAGGAATCTTCCCGGATGGGAAGGAATCCTAGATAAAGCCCAAGTTTGTAGTGCTGGTGGACATTCAAAAAGTACATGGTTAGTGGATTCCTCCTCTCCCCCACATATACTACACCGTAAATCGCAATCGATCCCGCTTGTTCTAAGATTCTTCGAAACCGGTAAAGTACCTGATAATATATGCCAAACAAACTATCTCAACTTTGGAGAACACTTTTGTTTCCATGAGAAATCCAACAAAGGTTTAAATTTTGGTCCATACGTGATCGTTTTATGACCTTTCTCTGGGTACAAAGACTCTGTTCGAAAACCTGATTTAACCGAATATTTCAAGACTCCGTAAACATCCACCCATATGTATCCGGCATCTGACACCTACTATTCGCCAAACCTTTAATGATTTTTACATCATCTGGATGGATATATGCATTAAGCAGGTCCACAATCCAGGAAAGATCGACCGAATTAATAAGATGTTCCACCATTAAAGAATGGTTTAAGAATTGAATAAGATTTTTTGGTATTGCTGACCTCGGGCGTGGAGCGGAGATCCAAGGGTCAGTCCATACCGAGATGGACGTGTCAGTTCTCACTCTTTTGATTAGCCCTTTTTTTAACCAGAGGTCTAGCTGAACAAATGCTTGTCCATCCATAAGATGATGAATAAGATATGTGATCATCCAGAATATTAGTATTCCGAAAGTATTTTCCTTTGAAAACCCTAGAGAACAAACAGTCTGGTTTATCTCTTAGTCGCCAGAACTGTTTAGCCAGTAGTGTTGTATTAAAATCTTGAAGATACCTAAAACTCAGGCTCCGTCCTCCTTATGTGTACATACTTTTTCCTAAAAATACCAGTGGATACCTTTTTTATTTCCAATACTACTCCACCAGAAGTGTGCAATAGTGCTTGTAATTCTTATAGCTGCCCCTTTGGGAAGTCTGAAGCAAGACATCACATGTGTTGGCATCGCTGAGACCACTGATTTAATCAATACTTCTTTTCCCCCTCTTGTAAGAAAACGAACTGTCCAACTATTCACTTTATTGTTTACTTGTTCATTTAAAAATCCAACAATCTGTATTTTTGGTCCACCAAGAATTTCTTGGATTCCCAAATAGTTACCCATCCATCCCAAGTTAGTGATACCAAGTAGGTTATGTATTTCCACTCTCAACCCATCTGGAACCTTGTGACCAAATTGCACTGACGACTTTGAGAAGTTTATTTGTTTTCATGATATCGCCTCATATTTTTGAGAAGTTTTAGAATGATCTCACATTCTTTCACGTAGCCTAACAGAAAAATAAGCTATCATCCGCAAATAATAAATGAGAAACAAGGGGCTTCCTCGCGCTATTTTGAAACGTGTTAGCATTTTCTCTCTCTCTCCTTCTTTTGTTTATTCACAATAAGAGAATTTGTGCATAAGATAAATAAATATGGAGACAAAGGATCTCCTTGTCTCAATTCTCATTTTGGAACAATATGCCCTTTTAGTTGTCCGTTTAATAACACCTTATAATTAACTGAAGATATACCATCATCAAAGCCACACAGTCCTTAGAGCGACTCTGTCATATGCCTTGCTTATATCAGTCTTAATTTTCAAGAATCTATCCTTACATGAGTTATTAGTGTGCAGCCCGTGAAACATCTCATGGGCAATGAGGATATTGTCTGATATTAGCCTACCGGAAACGAAAGCAGATTGGGTCTCCAAAATTAAACTTGGTAATAGTTCTTCCAGGAGCTGACATAAGACCTTAGAAATAATTTTATAACCGACATTTCACAAATTAATGGGTCTGAACTCGGTCATCCTATTTGGTCTCGCCGTTTTAGGAATAAGACAAATATTTGTTAAATTAAGTTTGTTATAAAAACGTACGACCTAAGAAAGTTATTAACCATATCAATCACATTCTCCTTAATTATTGACCAAGATGGTTGATAAAAAGCGCTGTCATCCCATCGGGTCCAAGGGCTTTCTCCGGATGCATCATAAAAAATGCCGCTCTCACCTCTTCTTCCATTGTCCTGGCCAACAGCCTAATATTTTGGGCTTCGGTGACCAAAGTTGGAACTTCCTCCATAAAACTATCGAACTCGATTGGAGAGGAGGTATAAAGTAAGTCAGTAAAATACTTAACTGTCACTCCCTCGACCTCAAATTAAGACTTATCCAGTTCTCATTCTCATTATACATACCAATAATCATATTTTGAATGCGTCGTTGTTTTGTTAATGCATAATAGAATTTTGTGTTTCTGTCACCACATGTGTGCCACATAGTTCTACTCTTCTATTTCCAATATTCTTCCTCGTCTCGATATGCTTCCTTTAATTTTTGGAAAACCTCCAAGATCTCTTCGTTTGACTTAGTGAAGTCATTTTGAATTTCCTCAAGAGCCTTCTGAATGGTATTTATTTTTTTCCTTCCTATATGGAGGGTTAGCCTTTCTCCAGACTGAACTCTCATGTCTTCAAGATTTAATCATATCGACAATTCCTACATTTCCCCTTTCTCGCCTTGAATTCCAACCTTGCGTGATTGACTCCATGAATCCATCTTCACCTATCCATCTCTTATCAAACCAGAATGATCTACTAAATTTAAGTATCTTACACTCAATTGAGGCCACTATGGGTATGTGATCCGAACCAACCATCCCCAAATACTCTACATATGAGCATGGGAACAAGTTATGCCAAGCGTTATTCCCTAGAGACCGGTCTAAACGCCATTGAACCACTTGTTTTTTTCCTCCTTCAACTCGAGGAGAAAGTATTGCCTAGGCTAGGGAATTCCAGCAAGCCACAATTTTCTATCATATTATTAAATGCCAAGAAATTTTCTGCGTGACGAAAGATATCACCTTGTTTCTCATGGCTCCCCGTGATCTCGTTTAAAATCCCATAAAATAGCAATTCGTGTCAATCTCTCCCAAACTTGATCTCGTAGATTTTGATTAGGTTCCCCATAGACAAAGGATAAAATATTTTCTTTTTTTTTGCTCCGTCTCAACATATATTATTCGATTGGTTGATGATATAATATTAACCTGATACGTGTAATCATAAAACAAAGCGAGATCTCCATTTCTACCCAGTGGATCAACCGTATGAAGATGACTATATCCAAAATGGAACTGGAAATATTGAACAAAGTCAAAAAAATTCTTTGTTTCAGAAAGAAAAAGAAACATTGGTTTGTGTTTAGACCAAATTTCTCGAAGGTAACTAATAGTCCATTTACTGCCAATTCAGCTCAATTTTTCATTGATTCACACGATATTGTAACTCTGACTTAACATTAAGGAGGAAGCTTTCCTATTAATGAATCCCACAAAGTACCGGAAACACCGTATTGCAACCAAAACCCGTTGATAAAGCTCGACCAAATAAACCATATATAGCCACTTGAACCCAAGAAGAATAGTATCATACCTACACACTAGCCCATCTTTGTAAACTCCAATCAACTCGATGCCATAAATCATTTCTTCCAAAAATATATTCAGGGCATAAGGCCCCTGATAGAGACAAAAAAAAGATAGCACGTACGGAGAAAATACAATATCCTGACCATGTAAATTACAAGATCACATTGCATCGAGGACCACGACACCGAAATCCCTAGATGCGAATAAAACCATATAACAATCAGTTTGACTACTACACATAGGTTCCTTACACCAAACCGAGACGTACATTTCAAGCCCATACAAACAGAATCCAAGAAATAATATGAATACATGACCTTCAATGTCCGCGAACAACACAAATCACGAAGATTCAGCACTCTAAACAGAAACCTCATAAAAAGTGCCATTAAGTAGTTGATGACCATTATATTTCAAACATAAACCTCATCAGGACACCAAACAGCCTCAGCAAAAACATTTCCCCTTCGTATCAGAAAGGAAAAAAAACACCTAAAAGTCAGAGGAAATCCCCAGCCATCACCGTACTGATACTGAAACAAAGACATTTTATTAAATTCTCATGACCACTCAAAACCAGCATAACATAAGCAGAAGAATAGCAGATTCTGAGAACACCAAAGGTACCAATACTAGAAAAAAACCAAAGCTCTATGACCATAGTCAATTCTAAAGGCTTTCACAGATGAATCCAAAATTATTCAAAAAAAAAAAAAAAAAAACGATATCTAAACCAAAAAACCTTACTATGAAGAGTTCTTTGGCTTGATGGAAGCCTTCTTTATGCCTTTGTCTCCCATTTTAGCTGCCGCCTTAGCCAGTAGCTTCTTACGAGGAGAGATGAGACTTTGCACCAAGCACTCTTGGTATTTACTCCCAACGCACCTGCCCCCAGCTTTGCTTCTTTCTTTTTAGGAGCTCTCTCAGTGTCAGCATCCCCCTCAACAGTCACCAACTCAACTTGCTCAACCACCTCTTGAACTCCACCAGCCATATCTTCCTCCTCCATTATGTATGTGATCTCGCCTTGCTCTCATTCCTAAACTTCCTCCCCATCCTCAAACAAAAGCTCTGATTCTGAGAGGATCATACCTTCTACCATCATATTCGCCTCATCCAAGGCCTGAGAGTGTAAAGACTGATCATCAGGCATCTTCTCCTCCGCTACAACCTCAATTTGCTCCTCGTAAAACTGAGGTTCTCTCACCTCAGTAGCCTTATTTGACAAGTCAATATCCTGGATTATAGCACATTTATTTTCAAACAGAAGCGCCTTACGCGCCTTGGAATTTCCCACTCCCTCCCACTTCTACTGGAATAGGACCTCCTGTAGTAGGAGACCCATGATCACCTTGAAAAGCATCTAGCATGAGCTTCGTGGAACTCTTAAGTTGTTGGTCTCCTTCACCATCTCGAGGTTGAAACCCACGAGGACGCATAGTATGCTTACGATCACTGTATCCCGATGGTCTTCTAATCAGTGAAGAACCCTCACTAAAAACCCCTTGAAACCTTATCCTTATACGGATGGTAGGACCCCTTCTGTATGTAAGGCCCTTGATTCTCTCGAGCTAAGCCTTTACCCTTATCACCACCCCTGGCCCCTTGAGGTCGATTTTGGTGGCCATCTCTACGCTCACCAATCTGCTTGCCACCATTGGAAACCGCTTCTTTATAACTTGTGACATGTTATCCATCGTCAAGTGCACCCCCAACAGAAACACTTGTACTTACTTCCTTATAAAAACTCGGACACCGAGAATGGTCATGAGTTAGACTGGAACACTCTCTGCAATCACCAAAGAGATTTTCATACCTAAGAGTCACCATGATCTCCACTCCTTCTTCAAACTCGACAAACATAGAAAATACCAGAGGCTTGAAGCCATCTCCACCCGTACCCGTCCCTTAATGAGATCAATTTGGCCCTTAACATGTTTAAGAGCATCTCCAACACGCTGGAAATTCTGGCAGCCCAGAACTGAAGAGGAATATCCAAAATTCAGACCCATAAGATGATTTTTGATGGATAATTAGGTTTTAACACCGACTTCCACCTTGCAAGAGACACCATCCAGTAATCAAAATGAAATTGTTCCATCTTCAAGACCTCAATTATGTCTTCCTCCAATTCAAAGTCAAATTGAAATCTCCCCAACCCAAGTTCTGCACCAAAAGCACGTCCCTCCACATTCTAAATCTTTGGGAGCAAGAACAGAAGAATCTTCATATCTTGTTTGTGAGGACTCATACACCGGCCTATGAGAGTTTTGGAATAACTCGCAATGAGTTCCGAATTATCTAACGGTGGAACCGATACCCTTAACCCTGGTCTGGTCACCTCACTCTTCTTCCCTCCCGATTTGGAAATCCATTGACCTTGAGACATTAGGTTACCAAAAAAAGTCAACCAAAGAGCACAAACGTGTGAAAGAAACAGAAAAGGGCTTATGAGACAGATATGTTGTGATATAAAACTCCTCCTCCCAATAATCTCTCTATATACTAGACCCCCATGAAGCCTAAAGTTCTCGGCCAAGTAAAACCAAAGGTACCAAATCATGATATCATATACAATCAGATCATGAATAATAATGATTTGAACCAGAGAATTTGGCATATCCTTCATCACAAATCGAAGAAATATTTTATAGGCCCTCTCAATATATGTAATACCAGTAGTACTTACATATTGTGAGATCTAATCCCTATTCCAATATCTCGCTACATAGGAAATCATATCCCTTTGGATCAAACCCCTAATCTCCCCAATCGAATCCAATCTGATAAGAGAGGCATACCGTATCAACTTTCTGAAACAAGCTCGAAGCTTCGCATCTTGGATATTTCCATATCCCTTCATATTTAACCTCATCTCCTCTCAATTCTGAGAATTGATCATGTGATACCGAGATAAGAAAAAAAAAGATCGGAAGATTCCCTTGTTTCCATAGGCTCTGAGATCCTAAACGATCTCCTTAACCCAAAAAATCCCTCCTGCCAAACGCATCATATCCGGTGAAGATTTTCCAAATCCTACCTTCTGATGAATATCACTTTGACATCTCTCTGATTTGATCCATTGATTCCCAAATAAACCGTCTTGAAAATGAATATTATTAAATTAAAATAATAAAAATATATTTTTAAGATTTGGTGTGATATAATGTAATACTACAAAAAAAATTGATGGAAGAATGTAATTTTGGAGTCTTTTCGAAAATAAATCACACCAAATTTGTTGTTTGAAAATCCTATTGGAATTGGCGTACTTAAAAAAGCTATAAAAAAATTAGACAAATCTTGAGAAGAAAACAAAACAGTAACAACAAAATAATAAACAAATAAAGAAAATGATAGGTGGTGTAGGATGAAAGGGTGGACAGTGAAATGATGGTAGAACAACGACACTTGGATGACTTAAATGGACCACTTGCTGTGGTTATAACTCGGAGACATGATCTATTCATTCTTCCTTGACATCAACCCAAAACCCCGACACCTTCTGCTGCTTAAGATAATCCTTTAGCGTACGATCATTGCGAATCTCACTCAATGATTTATAGTATATACTCATCTATTTCAATAAGATTTATGTTTTAAAATTTTCATATTTATTAAGAAGACAGAAAATTTTAGTTGCTAATACGTTATTTTTTGTTATTAAGTATTCCCCACAAATTTTAACCAATAAAATCGTAATAAACATTTTAAAATTTATAATTTACATTAATTTCATTGAAAATATAAAAAATATATATAAATTTTTGAAACGATTTTTTTTCTAAAACATAGATCTTTTCATAACAGAGAGAGTATAACATTTAAATTACTAATTTTGTAAATAAAACGTAGCGTTAGTATTTTCATATTAGAACTCAAATATAGGAGTAGCATATATGTGGGGGAGATAAGGCAATATATTTCTAAGCAACTGAATTTAATTTTGAAACTCATTAAACTAAACTGCTTTCAAAAAAAAAAAATCAACAAACTGAATTATAGTATGAGAGTCTAACCATACACTAACCAACTCAAGCTAAAATCAATATAAACCAAACATGGTTAGGTCGATCTAAAACTAACTATATAGTGAGATTTTATGGAGAATAAAAATATAATTATCTCAAATAAACACGTTATAATTTTTATAAAGGAAATAAAATGAGATTTTTTAATTGTCAACAGAAAGTGAGACTGTATATGGAGAAAAAGAAGTAGTTCTATAGTGAATTGGTTCTCTATAGTACATTGTTGTGTTCCTGGTGAATGACATGTATCATCAATATTTCATTGAAAATTATACTTGATCACTTTTATCTTATCATGTCAGAAAAAAATGTTATTATAGTTTTTAGTTTAAATTCGGCAAAAAAAAACTGTTATAAGAATTTCAAAATTAAACATATTTAAAAGGGAAAAAAGTCAGACATACTGTTCAACATGTACCTCTGCAAATATTAACGAAATATTTTGGCAGAAACAAGAAAAAGACAAGGTACAACAAAACCAAATGGCCAGGTTTAGAGATTTTATCCGGACCAAAAAATTCAAGCTGGAATCAACTTGAAAATACATGACCTGACCTGAAACCGAATTAAAAATTTACAAATACTTAATTGGGTCAAAAATTCTTTTACCCAAAAGAACTAGAACCGGAAAAAAAAAACGGACCCAGATAGAATCAACCCTAAAAGAAATGACACAAATAGATCCAGCCCGATAAGAACCGATTCTTACCCGACCTAAACAAATGAATATCCAAGATTTTGTGTGTTCCATTTTATATATTTTACTTTATGATTAGTTATAATGTCTTATTATTGTTATTGTAACATTTCAAATAATATAAGTCATTAATTGTCAAATTTGGGGTTTAAAAATGTTTGATCACAATTATTAATTTTATTTTTAGTTATTTTGTAAACTTTTAAATAAATATGATAAATTTTGATTAAATTTTGATGAAATTTGGATACTTTGAGTTTTTTCCGGTCCTAAATACTCAAATCCGAACCGAACTTGCTACAAACCCAAAATTTATGGGTATTTTACATGCAGTTTAGTTATAGATCAAAGCTGATCCGGATCTGAAAGAAACCAACCTAAACTCAAACTAAAAAAATTCAAATACTTAATCAGATAGATCTAAATGTGTAAGATCTAAATGACTCGTACCCTGACATGAATCCAATCCGCAGAGCCGAGTGCTCATGCCTAAAAAGAGCCAAGAGAAATAATAAGATGCTTAAGTGTGAAAGCTCCATTGTCTTGAAATCACAAGACTCACCCATGTGGCTACTATGGAAACACCACCAGCAACACCAACTAAGCTAAGAGTGTCATAACATATAAGCAGACATATATTCTCCACCATGAAACATGAGCCACCAATTTGATTTTCATTTCTTTGGATAGTCATAAAGTGGGGAGATTAATCTTCCATGTTCTATGGCCACAAATAACAAGAATGATTTCGACATCTTTGTCTCTCTTTCTTTCGGTTTCCAACTCACATGTGACTATTTTGATTTTTTTTGAGCTTCACTAAACAAGAACCTGATAAATGTCACAGTCATAAGTCTCTACCCACAAGAAGTGAATGTATGTTTCTTATAACATAGAAAAATCAACTAAGCAAATCTGCAACCGCCTAAAATTGACGCATCCCCACATGGTCTGCTGATTGAAAATGACAATAGACGATCAAGAAGATGACTTCCATATATATAGAAGAGAAGGAAAATACCAGTTTTTGAGGTCGCTGCGTGCTTCTTCCATTGCCTCTTCAGCTATACAGCCTAAGTTGGACAAACCTATGATGCCAATGGCTGAGTGAAACTTGAATGCCATTGACATATACTTAGTATCTCACAAAAAACTATCGAGGCAAATTTCTCTATGCTGTTAACATTCATAGCCACAAGAAGACTAAGGCCTTGTTTGTTTTTGATGCTGGATATTACATCTAGATGTAAATGCTCAGATTTTATTTGTTTAAACACTATTGCATCTGCATTTGCATATGCAAACAAAATCCAAAACATCTAGGAAATCTTTCTATTTAAGACACAATTTTTTTAGTTTGTATGTAGCATTTGCATTTGAAATCCAAAAAATTTAAATATAAAAATAACTATTATATATATATATATATATATATATATATATATATATATATATATATATATATATATATATTGTCAATAGCGTTAACTTGTTTTTTCCTCGAAATTGTAAAAATAAAATTTTTCGCAAAAATCATAGTTGTTCCATTTTAAAACCATAAATTTGGTTTTTTTCTTTCGAATTAAAATCAAGTTTTTTGCCAATAGAATAAATAAGTGTTTGCAGCCAAAATCGTGAAATTGAATTTTTTTGCCAAAACCGTAAAATTGATTTTTTTTAACTAAAAAAAAATCATGCTTTCCGTCAAAATCAAAAAATTTCCACCAAAACAAAAATAAGTTTTACGTCTAAACTGCAAAATCAAATTTCCCACAAAATCATGATTTCTACCTAAACCACAAAACTGAGTTTTCTCGCCAAAAACGTAAAATCACGTTTTCCCATTAAAACTACAAAATTTCGTTTTTCATCAAAATCACAAAATCAGGCTTCCCACATAAACTATAAAATCAGGCTTTTCCACAAAAACCACAAAATCAGGTTTTACTCCTAAACCACAAAATCAGGTTTTACTCTTAAACCACAAAATCAGGTTTTTCATGGGAAACCACAAAAACAGGTTTTTTCACTAAAATTTCAAAATCACATTTCTGCCAAAAAAAAATTGGGTTTTTTTCGCCAAAGCCATATAATTGAGTTTTTCTGACAAAAAATAAGTAGTTGATTTTTCTTTCCGAAAAAAAAACTAAAAACAGTTTTCTGCATAACCGTAAAATCACACTCTTCCCAAATCATAAAATCACATATTCCGTTAATACCGTAAAATTGATTTTCTCGTCAAAACTGTCAAATTATTTTTCCTACAAAAACTGTAAAATCGTGTCTTTTTACCAAAATTGAAAAAATTGGGTTTTTCTGTCAAAACCCAATATCATTTTTTCTTCAAAACCGCAAAATCACATTTCCAAAAAAAATTCCTATAAAACCCGTAAAATCAGATTTCTTGTCAAACCTTAAAATCGAATTTTCCAAAATATTTTTATATAATACTTATTTTGTACAAATATAATCTAAACATATTTATTGAAATACAATAATTAATTAATTATTAATCATATAAATCATGCTCTTTGTAGTCTTTTTAACTAGTATTTAAATACTATTATAAAATATAAAAGGGAACAACTTAACATTTAAATGTTGTATTTAAATGCAAATACAAACTATAAAAAACGAAACATATTTAGATGTAACATCTAGATGTTGTATTCAGATGTTACATCTAGATGCTCCAATCAAATACAAACCGAATGACCTAAAGTTATTCAGGTTGCCCATCAACCATGATCAGCTATTTTTGTAGCTCGGAGACATCAGCTTGTATTCCACAGTAAACTTAGCAAGATAATAATCATTTCTGAGAACAACGTAACCATATCCTTGAAGGTCGAGACAAAGCCAAAACAAGAATCTGCTCAAACAATGGGAGAAAAGCACACACTCTGGAGAGTAGCTATAGTGGGCTTCTCAACAAGTTAGACCAACTAATTTCTATCAAATAGTAAGCCTTAATAAGTGAGTTCTAGAAATGTTCTGACGAGCCGGCTTAAGTCCAACTTCTTTTCACAGATGACACGGCTATGGAGGAAGATGGTAATATTGATTCTCTCCCCACCACATTAGGACAATATTAATATACCACTCTTGTAGGGTTCTTAAAATTTGGATGCAAGTGGAAGATGACCTTACTTGTAGCCTCACCAAGATCCTCATTTGTGGCTCCACGTACATAGACAGTCCAGTTGTGTGTTAGATAGAAAGAATCTCGACATGAGAATCCGAAAAGGATGGAGGGGGTAGGGTGTAGGGCTTATCTTTTAGCCATGTTGAATTTACAGATATTACAAGAATGTTTTGTCTGAAACAAAGAACAAATAGAGTAAGAAGCTTTGCAACAATCTGGAAGATCTTCTCTTCTGCCAAAGGGATTCAAAAAAAATGTTCAGATGTTGGATGCACTTAAAGCCATAACTTTGCATTGTTCATTCAAAGCTAGAAGCTGAGCTTCTTTCTTGTCAAGAAGTGCTGTCAACTTCACATTCTCTTCCATCAGTTTCTGAACTTCAACCTCCTTTTGCGCCTTCTCCCCCTCTAGTTGTGTCGTCTTACTAACCAACCTGTTTCACCATCAACAACACACACACACAAAAGATGGATAGATACACAAATGTTTTCTGCCAAATCATTGGGAGACAAGGTTACTAATAAAGAAGATGAAGAGACTAACCGTTCAAAGAGCTCTTCGATGGTTTTGAATTGTCTCTCGGACGAAAGAAGTGTTTCTCTGACATTGGTAAAAGTACTGACATGGCTTTTAAGAGACTCGAACTCTCTCTTCACACGACACAGCTCCTCTTCATTTTCAACAGCTTTTTCCCTCTGTCTCATCGCCTCTTCAACTAGTTCCTCAATCCTTTCCTGCATTTCGCTCAGAACACTATTAGTCCCGTGAGCAAATCTCTCCATCTCCTGTAGCTTTATGGACAGATTCTCGATTTGCACTGTCTTCCTACTAAGTTCTTCCTCTCCCAATAGTACCATCTCCTTCTGAACAGCCGTCTCAGATTCTGCTTCTGTAACTCTCCTAACAAGAGACTCAAGCACATTAGTAACCATCTCTATGGATTGGAGCATCTCACTAGTATAGGCTCCATCCTCTATACCACAGTGCCTTGAAGCTTCGGTCAAAGCATCTTTCTCAAGAAGATTAGGAATGGCCAAGACTCCAGCTTTTGATCTCAAATAGCGCAACACTATTGCGGTTTCTCTCACCCTACCAGAAAGAACAGCTAACTCCTTTCTGGCATCTTCTTCTGAACCAAACTCAAGGTAAGCTTTGACATCCAAAAGCTCAG
This sequence comes from Moricandia moricandioides, assembly GCA_905132885.1. Classification (NCBI taxonomy): domain Eukaryota; kingdom Viridiplantae; phylum Streptophyta; class Magnoliopsida; order Brassicales; family Brassicaceae; genus Moricandia; species Moricandia moricandioides. The sequence continues at coordinate 44,307 of CAJHQQ010002806.1, forward strand.
CTTTTAAACTATCTACCTGAAACCGACGAGATTCCAATTCAGTCTCCCATATCTCAGTGGCTTCATCTTGTGCAGATGCATTAGTATCCTCTTTACAAGCCATCACCAGCCTCTTCAAACTGCAACATTGTCATTAAAAAAAAAAAGACAGCTTCAGAACCAAAACCCAAAAACAAATAAATATCTAAGCTTATGTCTCCTATAAAAGATTGTCTTAAATCTCTCCTAGACCAATCATTTGCCCATTTAGCTTCATTTGAGTATGAAACAAATGATGATTGATCTTAGGCTATCAATAAAACGAGGATCAATTGTACAGAAATCGAAATCGATCGGGGAAGGAAGATCTTAGAGAGTTTGAAATGATTATACAAAAAAAGGAAGAACATGATTCTCACAATCGGAGATAACAAGGTTGGAGATTTGGTCCGACTGATTGATTGATTTGAATAAGGAATCAAAGGCAAATAGGAAGATGATCGTCCGAAGAGAGCGGGTGAGATGGAAGGTCGAAAGACCAAGACACCACCTGCTTTGCTTTTGTTTGGTCTCCTCCCTACTTTTTTTTAAAAAAAATAATGGATTCTTTACTTTTTGAGAAAAAATCATTGATTGGTTTCTACAAAAATAATTGAAAAATCTTGAATCAATTAAATAAAAATCTAATTTTGTAACAAAGAAATAATGTGAAATAGTTTTTAAAAATTAAATTACTTTATCTTCTCCTCTATTTCTTTTGATTTGTTTTTTTTTTAACTTTTCTTCGTTTTGTCTAATATATTCTTTTTTTTCAAAATAATTATGATTGATTTCTATACAAAAATAGCTGAAAATATCAAATTTAATCTGGTATAGCAAGTTTTTTTTTAAAGAAAACAAATAACACAAAATGAAACTAAATTCGGGTTAAAACTAGCAAATATAAAAGCATTCGATAGATTATTTAACAAAAGAAAAAGAGAGTCGCACAAACAAAAATTAAAAATAAGTGTGGGTCAAGCTCAGTGAGCAGACGATGACGAAGAAGCGACCGGACCTCCCAAACCCATCTTCTTACCCAAAAGCCCAAGCTGTTCCACCAACTCACTTCCTGTAAGAATCTCAGTTGCTCCATAAATAACGTTCTTAACCGTTAACTGTCTCTGTGTCAGCTCCTGCAAACTCCCATACTCAACATAGTTTCCTCCACCGATCATGAACACCATTGCTTCTCTAAACGGTCCCTTCACATGGCTACCACCAACTGAGCTAGACTTTGGAGCTCTCGGGTCAAGCAAGAGGTATGAATCGAACTCCGGGTTCGGTTTTCCTTCTGTTAAAGCTTCAACGGTTCGAGTCACCGCCAATTGTTGATCACTAGATAACAGATTCTTGACTCCTGCAGTGACCGCGCTTATAGATTGCCCGTAAAGCTTCTCGGCCCAGTCTACAATGTTGCTTCTGCTTGCTGAGTTCGCTGAAGCTGCGAGAGATACGTTCAAGGATTTGATCTTCTTCACGTACTGAAACGCGCTTGTGTCTGCTCCAGCTTCGTTCAATGCTGCTTCCACGGATTCAACTTCGGATTGGTTTATGGTTTCCGTGGAGATCAGGTACATGATTGCGAACCTGAGCTTGTCCATCTTTGTACCTTTGCCTTTTAGAGCAGCCATAAGTTCAGCTCTGTCGATTCCACCTCTCATCATCATGTCACTTTCTTTCTTAGTGAAAGCATCGATAGATCTCTCCTTGATCTGTCCTAAAAGCGCTGTTGCGATGTTGGTGTGCTTGTCAATCACCTGCTTCCTCTCGGTTAACTCCGGGAGAGAGTTCACAGCGTTCATGAGATGCTTTGTGTTCCCAATCAAATCTGTTCCATCAAACTCAGCACCGCTGCCACCTCCGGTTCTATTGTTAACCTCTTCCACGTCTCTCTTGTACTTGTTCAACTGAGTCTCAATCTCCACAGCGACTTCTGGAAACTCAAGAGAGCTGTTTGCTGACCAGAACGGGTCAGAACTGTCCAGCTCAAACGACTTCATCCCTCCTTTCTCTCCCTGCACGTTCAACCTGTTGAGCTTCAACCCAAGAACGTCGTGAACAAGAGGCCTGTACCTAAAATCATGCTGAATCCCAACCGAGAGCTCAAAGTTCCTATCGAAAATACACAAGAGAGGACGCTGAAACGAGCTCATGAAACCACCTCCTTCGGTAAACATATTGTTCTTAGACAAAAGATGATCCCTCAGCTTCTGATCCAACAAAGACGCCACCATCTCCGCAGGTCCACCACGAGGACACCTAATAACAGGCACAACACCAAGCGTCACCAAGACACAGAACAACCCACTAGCAACCCTTTCAATTATGGCCTCGATCTCCTTATCCCCAGCTGAAGGATCATTCAGCTGAACATAAGTACTTTGCTGAGCCAAAGAGAACAAGTTATCCTCCAAAGTCACAAACTCAAGATACTGATCATACACCTTAGAGACTTTCTCAACCGAACCCGACTTGAGAGTACCCGAAGCGAGGTCCTCAAGAAGCGGACGAGGGATGGAAGAGGAGAAGTTGAGATGGAAGGTGTCGTAGAGAGCCTCGGAAGCATCAGATATGATCCTATGGATGTTGGATTGAGTGGGTTGAACGAAGTAGACAGCAGGGACATCACGGACGGTTTTGCGATCTTTGTCAATTAGGAAGTAGAGGGTGACTCCATGCTTACGAAGATCCTTGACATGGATGAGTGGAGATAGAATGTTTTGGCAGAACTTGTCGTAGATCAAGATCTTGTAGACTTCTTCGTTTGCCGTTCCGCTTTGCTTCAAAGGTTGGTTCAGATTCAGCATCCGGATTATACATTCTGTAACTCACATATCAAAGATCAAACATTAACCACAATTCCTAAAGCCTATCTAATCTTCAGTGTTATACAATAACAAGAGATCTAGCAGACGAATCATTGCCGATATTCAAAGAACCAACACTAACGATATTCAAAAGAAACTCCAGATTCCTAAACACAAAATCTCAGCCTATCTGATGATAAAATATCAAGAGATCGAGCTACGGAGAGAGACGAGTTGTGAGATCGTTCGAATTACAAAAAAAAATGAGTTACCAGTTTGTTTCTGGCGGAGATTAAGAGCCATGGAAGCTTGAGATCTGGTGGATTTAGAAGAAGAAGAAGCTTGTAGATCTATATATCGCCCTTTGCACAACTCAGATCGGATCACGTGATTCGACGATGTAGAAACTTAGGTGAACAATGGAAGCAGTAGAGATCCGAGATCTGAATCCAAAATAGATCTACGGATACCCAGAATCACTGATGAGTGATAGGCATGATCACCTGGAAATTCGAGAGAACGATGTAAGGAAATTAGAAACTAATGGGCCTGATGGATTTAGTAGGCCGAGACAGTTACAATAAAGTTCGCCTATCTATTTTTCCTTCATCCATTTTGCGTTTGGGTGTGCTGTGATGGGTTAGAGATGGGTTGCACCCTCCCCACAAGGTCCATCGGATCAAAGGCCGGCCCAACGAACTTAAGCATATATCCCAGCCGGCTCAACCCTCAAGCCGGTTACATCGCAAGCTCGTCACAGAGGAAAGATCAAAAGCAGCGAGCTGATGAAGCCGAGTTCGCTCCAGGCCGAGTTGATCGATTGATCGGCCCATAAAGGGAGCCCGACCCGTTTAAAAGAAAAGACCGTACGTTAGGGCGAACTAGGGAGAGGAAAGTCTATAAAAAGGAAAGAAAGGAGGCCACCACAGAGGAAGATTTTTTCGGATTATAACCTAAGAACAAATTGTAACCTTGCAAACAAACATTAAGAAAAGTTATATAACATCTTCGAAAGCAACCCACAATACAAACGAGCTCTGACTTCTTCCCGACCTCACCGTCAAGCTCTGATCGAACATGATGGGTGTCAAAATGAGAATGAGATAGCTTGTTTTTTCATTAGCACTAACTAGTTCTGGGCAAAAAATTCAATTCTGAAGAACCAAATCAATATGATCTGAAAATGTTAGTATTAAACTTGAACTAGACTTTAACATACGCGTCCGCGCGGATATTTATATTTAAATTTTATGAAAAAAATGATAAAATATTTATTACTATTTGGCGTTTTGTATTATGTAACTTAATATATCTTGTTTGATATTACTAATATATAATTATATATAATTTTATTCATATTTTTTATTTTTATGAAACAAGAGATATTAATATATGATTTATTTGTATTTTAGAATATTATTAAAAAATTAAAATAAACATAATATATAAGAATAAAAATAGAATAATTTATCAATTTAACATATTTCATTATTTTTTGATGTTTTCTAATGATAATTGATTAAATTTTGTTTATAATTCTCATTAATCAAAATTTATTTTAAAGATTTTGTAATTTAAATAAAATACATTTCTTTTATTTAATTTCCAAACATAAACCATCAACTACAAACTAAAAAATCATAAAATCATATAATATAACTTTTTATCTTATGTAATTTATTTCTGTTAAATTTAAATGTATATTTCTAACTGTATAATTTAACTTTATAAATGAAAATACTATATAATAAACATATTTTATCTTTATTTAAATTTAAATAATACTAAGTTCTAATATTTTAATAATAATTACGAATTTAATGAATTATTTAAATTAATAATCAAAATATTTTATAAGATTTGTTACAATAAAATAGAAAATATTCAAAATAAATAGTTTATAGTAGAATATTCCTTATGTGTGATAGTATATTTTATTCAAATGATCTAATATATAGATATTATTTTTAATATAATAAAAATTATTAATGAAATGGTCCAATGACTTTTATTAGTAGATAAAATAAGACTCTATTTTAATAGATTAGATTGTTGCCTTATCAACTACTATTGGCTCAGGTGTATCAGTGTTCCGTTCTGGAGTCTCCATACTCGGATGTCTGACCAACAAGCTTGCATTCAAATTTGGTAGACGAACTGGTTATGCTGTTGAAGACCGTTGATCGATGTTGACGTCTCGACTTTGATCGATGTTCGAAGACTCACACGAAGATACAGACTTTGAGGATTCCGTCGATCAATTCTGAGCAACGGGTGTCGATCGACACCATTTCGAACTACCAAAAGACAGAGCACTTTCTACTCGAAAATCTCCTTCTTGGAACTGTTCTCTCTTTACCTCTTGCCAAAAAGTATCACTATCAATGCACTGACGTGGTGTTTATGACCAGCTTCTCCCTTCTCCTTAGTCAGGGTCTCATGTCTCTAAATGACCTCACTTGTCTGGATCACTTGATTCTCCAACTTCTTGACATGAGTGCTGAGAGTCTCAAACTTTGTTGAGGTTGATGCATAGAGCATATATCTTTCCATTGAAATTCACAGTCATCTGATGTTGATGCTCTGATACTTTGTCAACCATAGCTTCTAACTTACTCTTCTGAGTCTCTAGAGGTCGGTTCTGATAGTAAGAAGATCCAAAGATCATGTTGTTGTTGTTGGGCCTCTGTTGCTGTGAACTCTAGTTGTAGTTGCTACTGTTGCCACCATAGGAGTTTTTGTTGTAGCTTTGATTTCCCTGAACCGCTTCTTCTTCTTCTTCTTCTTCTTCTTCTTCTTCTTCTTCTTCTTCTTCTTCTTCTTCTTCTTCTTCTTCTTCTTCTTCTTCTTCTTCTTCTTCTTCTTCTTCTTCTTCTTCTTCTTCTTCTTCTTCTTCTTCTTCTTCTTCTTCTTGCTTCCTGAGAAACTTATGAACATTGTCCAGCTTTTTTCTTGGTGCTATTGCTAGACGCCATTTTCTCAATAAGCTTTGTTGCTTCTTCTAAACTCCTAATACTGAAATTCCCTTTAATAGATGTGTCCAAAGCCAATTGGAACTACATATTCAATACCTCTGAAGAAGGTGCTAAGTAGTTGCACCTCATTGAAACTATGGTGTAGGCAGTCTTTTTGGTAGGATTTGAATTTGAACCAAGAGCTTCTGAATGATTCTCCAGGTTACTGTGTTAATGTAGCGATTCAGCTTCTGAAATCCTCTACTCGCGCATCATCAAAGAAATTGCACAAGAACGCATTCTTGATGATTGTCCAGGATGTCAGAGATCCTGGTGGTAGCTGCTTAAGCCAATGTGAAGCCTCTCAATCAAGTGAGTACTTGAATAGCTTACAAAAAAAAATAGTTTGCATGGACTCCATTAGCTTTAATAGCGGATACAAGATCCTCAAACTGCTCCAGATGATCTATTGGATGCTCATGTTGCGATCCATGGTAAGGTGCCTGTGCAACAAGTACGAACAAGGACAATTTCTTCTCAAAGTTTTTCCTATCGAAAGATGGATGACGAATAGCGGATATATTAGCATATAACTAGTCTAGACGATTATAGTCTGCCAGTGTCCATTGAGAAGCTTGGGCATTAACTTCAGGTTGAGCTACTGCAGCGTCTGCTTCTACTTCTGGTTCAGGGATTGCAAGCCCCTTATCATCAATTCTCTGATCTGTTGTATTACGCAGATGACCTTATAGGTCATACAAGTCTCCTCTCTCATCTCGGACCAAAACTAAAATCGCAACCATCTAAACTCGTGAATTACTGTCAATTGATGTCGTTTTGGTGTTGTCGATCGATATTGGTCGTGAAAAAGCGTCGATCGGCAGTTGAGTCCTGCTGTCGATTGATGTTTGACGTATCTTTTTGCGGATTGAGCGATCGATTACAACTGCATCTGAGAAGTGTAATTCCTACGGGCATGCACCTGAAAGAAAAGAAAAAAATAATAAGTAAATTGCAGTAATGAAAAATCCTAGACTAAACCTAGAAATCCTTGCTCCCCGGCAACGGCGCCAAATTTGACAGTTTGTGGGTTAAAGGTTATGTTCTTAATAATTCAATCTATCGAATTAACCATACGAACTACTCTTGCCAAGAGAGTTCAAATTAAAGTACTTAGGGATCGAATCCACAAAGAGCGATAACACATAATAGATTACTATAACTCTAATGGTTAAGCTGGGCAGACTATAAATACTGGTTTTGGTTGTAAGTCTATTAGGAATAGGAAACTATCTAAAATACTAAAGTGAATGCAAATATGGAAAACGGTATATCTAAGGTTTTAGGCAAGTGAATTATAATGGATAGAATGCATGGAATTGTTAATATTCGAGAACAATAAATGGTAACTAGTCCGACCCCTTCTTGTCCTAACTCTCGTATGTGGATAGAGAAGTGCACCGTCAATCGACGGTTAAAGCCTGATGTTGATCGACGCTAAACAAACAGGAAGTTTGTCCACTATGCTAATTAAACCAGCTCTCATATGCATCTAAAAACCTAGCTCAATGAAATCAATTATGGCATAGAACCAACTCTCGTAATTTTTGATGTTCTAAGTTCAAGTTCTTAGTTAGCTACTATTGAACGCAAGCATTAAAAATAATTCCAAAGATTGTTATTACTTCGTCCTAGCAATCCTATTTTGGGGCTAATTCATCAGTACCATTATGAACCTTAAATCTAACAGGTGAATTACTTAGACATGATCAAAGAAAACATAATGAACTTAATAATATAATGCATAGGATAATAAATGGGGCTCCAATATAGATCCCTGAAGGAGTTTAGATCTTCTACCCTAAACTACTAAAAAATCTCAATGCAAGAAAACTAAAATCTATAAAAAACGTGGTGTACTGCCTAAACAATGGCAGAACCCATATAAACTAGGTTAAAACTTGTCTAGGACCATTTTCATAATTTGTCTTGACTTGGACTTGAAGTCGGCGAATACTCTATGAGTGGTTCGTTAATCGACAAAAAGGATGCTCTGCCAATCGTTGGTCATGCTTGACTTCGACTTGTACTTAGCTGAATGTGAACAGCTACTGCATATCTCTTCTGAATACTCTAACAAGCTCCATGATCTCCATAATGCTCCAGAACATATTTGGACTTACAAAGACTCTAAAACACAATCCAAACACACATAATAAACTCCAAATAGGGTCCAAATAATGGTCTAAAATTGGTAAATAACAATGTATATCACATACCGCAGAAACAAAACATTGTTTAGGTAAAAAAGAGTTTTCAGAGGCACTCCTCCTACATATTTAAGTGAAGAATAAATCAAACACCAAATTGGTCACTGTGGAGCTCTTGAAACCGTTTCTCGTTGAGGAAACTGGCATGTTCCTGGAAATATGTCTAATGGGTATGAGGCCGCTCATAATTGGCACAATAAGAGTATATTTTAGGAAATGCCTTACTGGAAAGGTTTTATTTTGCGGCACAACCTTGATGTGATGCATATAGAGAAAAACTTTTTTGACAACATCGTTAATATAGTATTGAACGTTCAAGAGAAGATAAAGAACATCAAAAATTCAAAGTTGGACTTACCTGATATTTCCTCAAGAAGTGAGTTGCATATAAAGAGCAATAGAAAGGTTCCAGTTCCCATCTTTTGGTTTTCATCATAATCAAAGACAACCTTGTTCAACTAGGTTGCATCAGAAGTGATGTTCCCTGATGGTTTTGTTTCAAATCTTTGTGGATGTGTTAAACAAGGGCAAAAGTACTTAAAAAAGAAGAGTCATGATTTTCATATGTTTATGTAACGACTTCGATTCCCTTTTGCCGAGTTGCTTTCAACAAATGTAAATGAATCACTTGTAAGTTGACTAAATAATAATTTATGTTATGATATCGGGTTATTTTTGCAATATACAGCCATTAGAGCATTCTCTAGGGACCTGAGCACATGTACGTTGAAGGAAGATGTCATACAACAACTTCATGAGAACATTTTGATCTTAATCTATAACCTAGAGAAGATACTATATTTTTTGAAGTTATGGAACATCTAGTTGTCCACCTCCCTTATGAGGCATTGCTTCGTAGACTTATTCATTACGAATGGGTGTATTCGTATGAGCGATCCATGAAACATTTTAAAGGGAAAGCAAAAAAAATCTCACAAAGGTGGAAGGGTCAACAGTTGCTGGGAGTTTGATAACAGAAACATGGCATTTCACCTCATACAACTTCGCACCAGCATTCCGCACCAAGAAGAGAGTTCCTAGAAGATATGATTATGTTGGATTCATACCAACATATTAAGTTGACGGTGTTCCTAATATTTTTTGCCAAATCGAAAGATTTAGTGGTAAACTGAAAACAAAATTGGTGGTATAGTGAAGAGGATAAGTATAGTGCGCACACTTATATTCTGCTCAACTGCAAGGATGCAATAACGAGTTTGTTTGAAAGGTAAATATATATATATAAGGGTATTATATATTGAAGCTATTGTGCAATGTGTATGTTAATTATAAATTATGAATTTTACAGTTTGTTTGTTACGCAAGTTGAAAAAGCAATACCAGGAATATCCGCAGTTGAGATGTAGAAACGGAAAGATCAACATTATATCACGTTGTTAAAGACTCAGGTACTCTACATGATTACTCAAATATTGATGTTTGTAAGTGGTAAACATTTAGTATAATATGCATTTCTAACGTTGTTACTTTTTTGTTGGTTGATTATGATGTTCCATATTACCTCGTATGGCTTAACGATTTGGTCCAAGTTCCACTAGCAAAGGTGACCATATCACTTATGTATTTCACAAGAGGTTTTAATTTTTACGCATATGACTATGGAATACGGCGGGCAACACATAACTACAAAATATGTGTGACAAGCACAACATAATTTAACGGAATCTTGCAGGAGATTATTGAAGTTGAATTTGCAGGGTTATGAAGTGCTTCCTCTTCAAATGTGACTAGTTCGATCCCGTTGTGAATAGAGGTATCCAGTTTAACAAATTAGGTGTTGTCTATGTCAATTTTGGAAGAAGATAACAAATTTGAGCATTTCATCTTAGCTTCTCATGCCAACCAAGTTAGCTTCATTCCATACCATCGCCTTAGAGATTCCAGAATAACATGGTCAGCGGCTATCAAAATTACCCCTCGTGAACGAATAGTTACTAGAGAAGAACAACCTTTGCAAGAAGAAGCGTGTATCAATAAAATCGAGGTACCTTAACAAAAAACTGATGATGTTCTTCTCATTGAGTTGGATAACCATCAATAATGAAGATTTTCCCGACGATATGATGGATGAAGCAGGTGAAGACGAGTTTGATGAAAATGATGATGATCACTGTACTGATATTGATGAAATCTCGAATGACTCAGAATGATGTAAAATATTCTTGTAATATATAAATCAGTTTAAGAAGTCATGCATATGTGTTATTCGGTTAGATTATAATACTTGTTAGTTTAGATTTTAGAGATTTAACTGAAGTTTGGGGATCAAATTGGAGTTTAAGATTTTTGCAGATTTAATTGGGGTTTAAGATTTCTATTTGATCACAAACAAAATAAAAATATTTGAAGTTTAGGGTTTAAAGGAAATGTGATGATGAGTCAAAAAGAGAGATATGATGTTATAGGTAAGTGATTTGGGGTTTAGGGATTTATTTTTGAAGATTTTAGATACATTCCTAATAATTTCGTCGTAATAGAAAACACTGATGTGGTACTTTCCTCGTAATACACTTGTCTTTGTAATTTCTTCATAATATGTGTCCTAGTAATATCTTCGTAATTGACAACACGGGTCTGGTAATTCTTCATAATGAAAAACACGGGCCTAATAGATTTGTCGTAGTGGAAAACACGGGCATGGTAAATTCGTCGTAACAATACAACGAATTTACGAGGAACCCTTTTCCCTATATATACCCTCGGATCACTCACTAGGAAAGCTTTGTGTATTCATTCCAACCTTCTCTCAGCAAGTTTTAAGGTATGTGTTTTCTTTCTTTTTCTTAAATTTTAGTTTAGGTAGTAAATAGGTGGTTAGATTAAGGAACATAACTTTATTTCATTATCAGATTGCGGTAATTTAAAACTGATTAGATATTCTTTTAATTTAGATGACACCTAGAAGACGATCACCCACTTATGCTGAGATGTTTGCACCCAGTGCTAGGACATCTTCTTCAGCTCAATCATCTTCTTCAAATCCGGCGGCGGTCCCCGAGTCATAGACGTCTCAGAGAGTTTCTAGGACTCCTCCTCCTTATGCACTTCAAATACACCATTCGATGCATCCACCTCCTCCTCCATACGAGGCACCTCCACCGGCTCCACATGGTGCACCTCCTTCCCCAGCAACCGGAGTTCATCCGCATTTGCTTGTCCCTCCATTTTCACCCTACGTTACATATACGATCAAAGATCTTCTTGCTCAGCCTGGACGAGGAGGTTTGAAGATTCTTGACTCCGATATCCATGAGTGTAATTTTTGGTAATTTTATTAATTTAAAATTTTACATTATTTTTGTTATATTCATATAATAACTTGGTACTATTTTCAGGTTTGGAGTCGATCAAAGGGTATTTCACTGATGCCCATCCGAACTAGAGTATGACTCCCGAGCACATTAGGACTAAGTGATTCAAATGTTTCACAGTAAGTTTTTTTCTATTTTTTCTATTTAATAATAAATTATACATTTTAATTTATTTTAATTCATTTTATTTTATTTTATTTCAGAAAAGATGTCACAGGTCCTTAGGAATCAACGAGAAGATGAAGGCAAAAATATTGCCTAGAGAAAATATCCGCCTTTGAAACACCGTCACGGATTGGAAGGACAAGTGAGAGTACTACGGATATGATGTGAAACCCACTGAGATCACGAAGGAAGTATACGATGGTCTCATCGCCTATTGGAAGCTACCTGGCTCAATTTGTAAAGCTAATAGTTGTTTCGCTTCACGTAGGACGAAGGATGTGGATGGTCACTTGCCCGTGCTTTATACAACTAGGAAAAACCCCCACGCCGGGGTCCGTCTATGAGTTGTAAGTTTTAATAATTTTGATATTTATTTTATATAAATTAATAATTTTACTTTCTATCCTTTTGTAGGTCAAAAAGATCGGAGTCATGCCATCTATGTCTTTTCTAGTCAAGATCACTCACTAGACATCGAGTAGGACTTTTGTAGATCCCTAGTTGGAGAAGTTATTTCTCAATGTAGCTGCTCGGATTGAAGAGCGCAAGACGCAGCTAACCCAGGAGACTAACAATGGATACCCGTCAAGTTGTATACACAAGAGGTGGACAGGATCATCGAAGAGGTAAGTTTTAGAATATGGTTATTTTTATTTTTTTAATTAAATTATTTAAAATAATACGTTTCTTTTTTTAAAGGTGGCTCCCAAAAAGAAGTAGGAGAGTGGGAATAGGATTCGTCAAAGACGTCCCAAAGGTGACTTCGTCCTACTCCTCGAGACGGGATGAGGAGAATGCTCGGTTGTAAGCTAAAGTGAACGACCAGCAGGTTCAATTGCAATCCCTAGAGGATTTTCTCGACGTTATGACGGTTGGAAACTCGCTTCTCCAGAGAGCATTACAACATCAGAGACGTCATGCTCTAGGGGGGCAAGCGCCTCACTCTGATCCTGTGGACGAACCTCGAGACTCTTCGGGAGGGAACGATGCTTCCAAAAACTACTTCAACGATGTCGACCTCCCTTAGCTTAGTTTTGTTTGATTGTTTGATTGTTTTTTTTGTTTGTTTGTTTGATTGTTTTTTTTGTTCATCGCGCTCAAATTTTTCAATAGATGTGACTAATATTGTTTAACAAGTGATAGTAAATCGACAATTGATTTGACTAGTAATCTTTCTCCATATATATCTTCTTTTATGTTAACAGTTTCATAACATTACTTAAGTATATATATTTATATAAATATTGAAATTGATAACTAAAAACATTGATAACTAAAACTTTTTGCTATCAATTTTTACATTTTATAAGAACAGTGTATCAAATTAATATGCTGATGACAAATCAGCAATTTCATATCTTTGAAAACATTCATGTTCATGCAACCAAATATTTAAAATATACATCTCTTATATATTAATTGAAAAGCACTACAACATCTCGATTAAGCACGTGTCA
>CAJHQQ010002807.1:0-57309 GCA_905132885.1 Moricandia moricandioides
TAAGCTAAGTTTGAGTCTCCAAGCTGAGGCTCTGATGCAAATTCAAGGATCTCTAGAAAAACAAATACTTATAAGAACAATTCTTCTTATTGCTTTAAAAACTCCTCAAAAGTAAAGCCTTAGTGTTTCTCTTAGATCTCTTGTGATCTATTGTTTTAGATCTTATGGAAAATCTATCCATTAGATCTATATTTATGCTGAAGGACAATCTCTTTGATATGTAGGATATGGAAAACATAAACCTAATCTAATAGAAAACTTCATTTTCCTATTCTATATTTCTATATTGTGTTAATCTATTAACATATTAAACATCTAATAATATATTCAATTTCACAATCTTGGAATAATCCAACAAGGTCATGGGATCCCTGCAAACCCATCGATGATTCCAATTTGCAGACCTTGTAGTTCCAAAAGATTCCTAAGCTGTCGATGGCCACACGTACTATTTTGTTCCTATTTTTGTTCTTGTTTTCAATATTTTTCTGGATATTTTGCATTTATTTCTTTGTTATGTTGAGATAAATTTACTCATAATGAATAAATGATTGTAAGACAACTGATTGGCTCATTCATAAACAACAAAATTTCGGTTGCAAAACTGATATGAGCTTGTCGGCTTGTGAGATCGCGTAACCGGAGCCGTAATTGTAAGTAAGAAACAAAGTATTTGTGTCTCTTTGAGAATAAGATTAATGCTGGAAGATGGTTCTTTATTAATAATTAGATCTCTTTATATATGACAACCAAAATCATAGCCCTAGATAATAAGGAAAGTTACTTAAATGCTAAAAGGAAAAACACCAAAACTCTATTCTTAATGCTTTAAAGAAAACTACTTATTCTGAATCTTTTTTCAATGGTACGTAATTCCATTACGTGAATCATTACTCTTTCCTGACAAAGAGCTTGTCCTCAAGATCCATTTATGGATACGCTTCAGAAAGTTTTTCAGCATCTTCCCATGTAGTAGTGTCCAAGTCATCTTCAGACCATCTCACCAAAACCTTCCGAGTACTACCATGGACACGTGCTCGAAGAAACTTGACAGGCTTAACTGGTAACATTCAACCTTGGAAAACCGGTGGCAGCGCCAGACTCGCCGCAGGTCTGTCTCCCTTGTGTGCTTTAAGAAGTAAGACATGAAACACATCATGAATATGATTATTCTCTTGAATACGTAGACGATAAGAAACGGTCCCCACGCGAGCTAGTACTTCAAATGGTCCATAAAACTTCGGTGATAGCTTTGAAAAGGATTTTCGGGCCACCGTTAGCTGCTGTTAGGGTTAATCTTCAACCAAACCCAATCTCCTACGTTGAATTTGACTGGACGATGATGATTATCGTAAGTTGCTTTCATTACGTTATGAGCTTCTTGTAAAAGTTCCCCCGTCACAACCAAAAACTCATCCCTTTTCTCCAGAGCAACATTGACATTTTCAACTTTCAAACTCCCCTAAGTGTAGTCCAAGAGACGAGGCGGATCCCTTCCATAGACCATCCTAAATGGTGTTGCTTTGAGACTTGTGTGATAGGATGTGTTATAGAAATACTCAACCCAAAGAAGCCATGTGAGCCATTTTAGTGGCTCATCTCTTGTCACACATAGAAGATATATTTCCAAAGTCCGATTAACTACCTTGGTTTGTCCTTCAGATTGAAGGCTGATAAGCTTTCGTGAAGCAAAAGTTTGTGCCCATAAGTCGAAGTAATTCACGCCAAAAGATACTGCAAAACACCTTGTCTCTATCTGACACGATTGTTTCTGAAATGCCATGTAATCTAACAATGTTCCGGAAGAAATCTTGTGCTACTGAAATAGCTGTATATGGGTGACTCAAAGCGTTAAATGAGCATATTTGGAAAGCGAACTACCACAACTAGAATTATTGTCTTGCCTGAAACTTTTGACAATGCTTCAATAAAATCCATAGAGATGTAAGCCTAGATTTTTGTTGGAATCGATGGTTGTTGCATCAACCCTACAGGTTGCAGCGCTTCCCATTTATTCTTTTGACATATTTCATAGGTACCCACAAACTCTTGAACACTCTTCTTCCATCCCTTCAAATAAAAATCTCTGCAGATTCTATCCATAGTTTTCTAGACACCTTCATGCCCAAATTGTGAAAACCAGCCACCATTTCTTGAACCAAACCGAGCTTGCCTCTAGGTAAACGAGACCTTTTCAAAAAATAAGACCATCCCTCGCTTCCCAAATTACGGATTCTTCTCCTCGAATGATCTTATCCCAGGGGTCCCAAGCTTGTCGTCAGTCTGAATTTCACAATGAATCTTAGCGGGATGCTGTTATCGGAGACATTAATTGCATGTAACTCAAACACATCCTCTGGTTCATTTTTACTTCGCCTGGACAGAGAATCAGCAACTTTGTTAATCATTCCCGAATGGAACTCGATGGTGTAATAAAACCCAAGTAGTTTACTGATCCAATGCACTTGCGGGAATGTTTAGAGCCGTTGTTCTAGTAAATATTTAAGGTTTTATTGATTTGTTCATATAAGGAAAGGCCGGCCCCACAAATATGGTCTCTAGTGAATCACTGCCTTTGCCAATCCAATTAATTCTCTTTCATAGGCTGCAAGTTTAACATGACGACCTGCTAATGTTCGGCTAAAAAACGTAATCGGGTGACCTTCTTGTTGAAAGACTACACCAATACCACTCCCAGAAGCGTCACACTCTTAAACAAACTCTTTAGTGAAATTTGGTAATGCTAAAATTGGAGACTCGGAGAGGGACTTATTCAGGGTGCAAAAAGCCGTTGTTGCTTCTTCAATCCAAACAAACCATGTTTTCTTAAGAATTTGAGTCAATGGTGCAGCTATAACCCCATAATTTGGGATGAATTTACGGTAGTATCCTGATATCCCCAAGAATCCTCGTAATGCTCGAACTGCTAGTTGAGGCCATTTTGCAATAGCTTCAGTTTATGTTTAATCCACTTTGACACCTTCATGTGAAATAACATGTCCAAGATAGCCCACTTCCTGACTCCCAAAAGAACACTTAACCTTTTTTAATAGCTTGTGTTCTTGTAACACACGCAAGATGAACTCAACATGGTGTACATGATCTTCCCCATGTCTGGCTGTAGATCAAAATGACGTCAAAAAATACCAAAACAAACTTCCAAAGCACAGTATTGAACCTTGAATTCATAAGGCTTTGAAAAGTGGAGGAGTATTCACGAGGCGAAACAGCATTACCAAGAGCTTATAGTGGCCATGATGTGTGCGGAATGCTGTTTTCTCAATATCCGCTTCATTCATGCGCACCTGATGATAACATGATGTTAGATCAAGTTTTTTTAAAAAAAATCGGTCTCCATGTGGCTCGTCAATTAACTCGTCGACAACTGGGATTGGAAATTTGTCTTTTATAGTGATTTTATTAAGATCTCAGTAATCAATGCAGAAAAGGCAAGTATTATTCGCTTTTTTCACAAGAAAAACGGTGAGGAGAACATGGAAGTGATTGGCCGAATGACTCCACTGCGAAGCATCTCGCTACACTGACTTTCTATTTCATCTTTCAGAAAGTGCGGGTAACGATATGGTCTTACCGCAACATGATTTGATCCTTGTACCAAACGAATCCGCTGATCGCAATCGCCTTATCGAACTTATTGATTACTTCATCAAGCAAGTTATGTGTGAGAACTGGACTGAGAGTACAAATGCTAGGTTTAAGCGTATGGTAAAGGAGTGACCGAGCCTCTCCTAGAGTTATAAACACTTCCTCTTCGTCAGAGGACCAGTGGTCTAATGTCTCTGAGTGGCTTCCTAACACATGAAGAGACGCTTTTGTCTTTTTTCGGGCTTCTGCTTCGCCTTGCCATATAAATGGTGTAGAGTCGTATTGGAATTTGATGGTCTTATTCGGTCAATCTCATATCACTCTTCCTAATTTATTTACCATCTGATTCCGAGAACCACATCGAAACATGTCAATGGAATTGCAAATCAGTCTGCCTTAAATTGATGGCCTTGCACGGTCATTGTCAAAACCCATCGATCAGACGTTTCCCTCCGTCTGCAAGAGCTACAAACTGACCAGGTTTCCGGTGTATTTGGATCCCTATTTTCTCCACCAAGCTTCTCTTGATAAAATTGTGGGTACTCTCAGTATCAATTAATACCATTCTGTTCTAGTGGAAATATCAGCATGTACTTGAAAAGTTCTTTTGAATTGTTCTCCATTCATAGCGGTTAATGAGATTTCTAACTCCTCTTCCTCAATTCACTCATCTTCTTTATTGTCTCCATCTACAACTGGCATGATATAGAGAGGACCGGACTACAAACATGACCAGGTGCATATAAATCATCACAACTTAAAGAAAGGCCTTTTTCTCTTTGATTTGCCATCTTTGCTGGTGTCAATTTTTTCAAAAATTTATTTTGTGGCGTTGGTTTTTGCATCCCTGGCTGTGTGGTCTTTGCTTCCAATCCACGAGGCTCATGTCGGGTTAAGATTCCTAATGTTTTGGTGATAGGAGCTAGATGACCACAAAACGTTCTAGTTTGCCTATCACAGTCAATCTTGTACTCATTATCACGAGTGTATTCCATGGCTTCGAAAATTGTCTTAGGTCTAAGATATTCCACTTCTTTTCGCAAGCTATCTGTCTAACCCGCACAAAATTGCAATAATTGTTGATCTCCCGTTAATCTAGTCTGTCGCCCCAAACACTCTTCAAATTGATTACAATACTCATCAACACTCCATGTGTGTCTTAGATTCGACATTTCGCCCACTGAATCTGCCTTGCCAAAATGGCTTTTGCAAATTCTTTTGAACTCAATCCAACTTAATCTGTGAGTGACTAACCTTCCAATATTATTGTTCCAGTGATATGCTTGTCCTGTTAACACGAATGTTTCTTGTCGAACTCAAGGACCATAATGGAATATTTTCTGATCATTAAAATAGTCATCACACTTCTGAAGCCACTCCACTGCATTAGTCGTCCCATCATACGGAAAAAACTCCATCTTTACCACTGGTAAACACTCTGACCAGGGAGATGGTTTTTCTTCATAAGTCTCTTCCTCCATGTATGTTCTTCTTGATGTTTGAAATATCTATAAGGATTTTAATGTGGATCCTCATCCTGAAAAATCCTAATTGGTTTCACACGCCAATACCTCCACCATCAGTTCGTCGATGACCTCGTTGCCTGCCCACAACTCTTAACAGCCACGGTCCACGAGAGAAACCGGTTTGTTGCCGTCCCCCATGTGCAAGGATGTTTTTACTCAAGTTAAATGTTGCATGAGATGTACCATCTTCCAACTACTTGTAATGTCAGTCCTTTCCTTCCCTTGCTCCCACTTAAAATTTCAACTTCGGAGAGCTCCTCTGTCGAGAATTTGATTGTCTACCACGCCTTTCTTCTTGTCATCCCGTTCTTTAGGTCATGAATGTCATGTTTCAAGAATCATTATATGAATGTCCACTGTTTCCCTCAACGATCTCAACTCACTCCCGATCATATCGATCTTTTCCATCATGATAGCGAGCTGTTTCAATACATTGTTCTCATCTCCCATCGGATCGTTTGGCTCTAATACAAAATTGATATGAGCCTGTTTCTTTGTCTGAGATCGCATAACCAGAGCCGTAGTTGTAAGTAAGAAACAAAGTATTTGTTTGCAAAGCTTCTTGTAAGCCTAGTCTCTCTTTTAGTATAAGATTAATGCTGCAAAATAACATTCTTTAATAATAGATCTCCTTATATAGGACTACACAAATCATAGTCCTAGTAAGAAAGGGAAATTACTTAAATGCAGAAAAGAAAAACACCAAAAATCTATTCTTAATGATTTAAGGAAAACTACTTATTTTGAATCTTTCTTCTACGGTATGTAATACCATAATGTGTATCACTTGCACTACAATATTCTCTATACACATCTCACAACGCTTAAGTATTTGGTTGCCATTTCAGTGCTTGGGAGGTCTCAATCACTGACCAATTCTACTCCAAGCATCAGTCCTCTTCCCCATACATCCCTAATTTCGTATTGTTGTCCAATATTTTCCTGCCATTGATGAGCTTCACATCATTAGCACTCAGTGGAGTCTATTATCAGTCTGTCAGATAGAGAGAAACAGTTGAAATATACAGTTTCAACACAACCTTAAGTGGTAGTATCATTCAAACCAAGATCATGGTTACCAAACATGTATACCACAAAAGCAATATACAGATTTCAGACATATATAAACCTACCTCTTATATGATAAATTCTCAAACTTTAAAAAGTTCAGTACCAAAACATAGCTCAATAAAGCGTTCTTTATAACTTATTATACAATCAAAACGTAATGGAAAAACAGAAACTTTAAACTAAGGAAGCCGTCAAGCAATGGAAGCAAATGAGACTGAACCATCAAAAAAGGGTGAAGTTGTGCGAAAGAAAAAAAAGAACCTTTAGGCCTTTGCAAAAATGACCTTATCTTTGAGAGATATACTTGCTGGGACATATGTCGGTGCCATCTGAGAGTCTAAACTTGAGTTCAATCCAATCTTTACATGCCATCTTTCTACTTTCAAAAAATAAATCTTTCTACTTCCTAGAAACAAGGGTAGAAGGAATA
This sequence comes from Moricandia moricandioides, assembly GCA_905132885.1. Lineage (NCBI taxonomy): Eukaryota > Viridiplantae > Streptophyta > Magnoliopsida > Brassicales > Brassicaceae > Moricandia > Moricandia moricandioides. Next base: position 6,634 of record CAJHQQ010002807.1, read on the forward strand.
CTTGGCCTAACCGACGGGCGACGAGGAAAAGAATTGATACACCAACGTAGGAAAGGAAAGTGAGAGAGGAATACGAGATTACATCGAGTTTGGTATCGCCAGTGAGGAAGAACACGCCAGAAAGAAAGCTAGACACGATGAGAATCGCTTTGTTGGGATGGGTGGGTGAAAGAGGTTAGGGTTGGTTGTAGGGCGTTGTTTGAACCGAGTTTGGTCGGGCTCGTATAAAAAAGACAAAACTCGTCAGTGGGTCTATCATAAAGGCGTTTATTATACCGGGGATGCGTTTGTCGATATCAAAAGAGGAAATACACAGTGAGGAAAGTAGCCGGTGCTCGGAGAGCTAGCCGGGAAAGTACAAGTCGGCAGAATATAAAAGAGCAATAAAAACCTAATCTCAGCCGCCAAACATGGATGTATGTTTTTGTCCCCATTCTTTCCTCGCTCCTTCTCCTCTTTATACAGTCTGTTGAATACCCTAGGTCGGTTGGTCTTATTGGGCCTTTTCTCGTCGGGTCGAATGGACTGACCGATGAAATACGTCTCCAAGCCGAGCATCCTTGTTCGTTTCAATAAGTCGAGCAGGAGTGATTTTCGTTGGCTAAAAGTTAGTATATAGCTAAGCCGAGTACTTTTATCTGCGAGCCGAACCTAGCGACTTGAATCTGATGGACCAGGCCGGCTATTTCGCGGGCATAGTAAGGGATGTAATCCACCTCCTACAAGCGTTATGATTTTTTTCAGTATGAAAATCTTCGAAAATGTAAAAAATCATATTAATAGCATCCTTTTTTATATACTCTTTGGTTTAATATTAAGGCTAAATCGGGTTATCCTTATTGTCTACACTAAAGTTTTAATTTGTAGAGTTGATGATAAACAGTATCATTATATTGTAGGACTATGCTGTATAAGTTATATACTCCGTATATATACTTAATAAGATTGTTAAATTAGCAATAAATGATTTATATATAAATTTTCATAGAAATTATTACATGGCATATAATTTATTTATTTATACATGATATAGATATGTTTATAGGTCAATTCTCTCAAATAGTTTTTTTTTAAGTGTTTGTCACCAAAGTAGCTCTAACAATATAGCCTTTTTATTTTACATTTTTAATATTTGTTTTTATTTTAAAAAAAAATTGAACCTCACCTCCGAAACTCTACTCATAACTCTAAACCCTTAGTCTGGATTAGTTAACCTTATGATCATAAATATATATTTACATATTTTTATAAAAAATATTTTCGTTATTTTCCCCTTAAATAATATTTTTGTGACAAAAACTTTTTTAGGGCTATCATATGGTATTTCATATATTTATATTTATAATATATAAATATATATTATTGTATGTTTTCTTATTTAAAATAATGAATGATATGTAATTACATAAATTTTATCATATTTTATATGTGAAATATTGTTTGTTAAAATTTAAAATATTTAATTACAGTTTTTATTTTTTAATATATAAATTTATTTATTTGGATATAAACATAATTTTCATATTATTAAATTAATTATATAATTATTTTTAAAATTTTATATATTCTAAAAGAATTTTTCAATATGATTTAAAACTTTATTTTAACCCCAAAAGTATACTCAAACTTAAATAAAATGCAAAAGTTACTCGAAATGCTAGTGAAATTACAAACAACCTCTTATGACCAAACAAAAAACTAGAAATTATTTTATGAATACAACCCCGTGAAGTCTTCTGAGGTTCTGGAAGTCTGCTGAGGTTCTGTAAGTCTTCTAAAAGACTACAGTAGATCTTAAAAATAAATTATAAATTTTATAAAAAATATTTTGATTTGGAAAATTTGAAATCATGTAATATAAACATTTGTAAATGATATAAATTAATATCTACTAAAATTGAATTATAACATTTATATGTTTAGTTTTGTATATATTAAACACTTTTAGAATTGATTTTTGTAACATATGTTGTAGAATTGTATGTATTCTTAGGGTCTGAATTTGGAAGCTTAATATTTGTTTTTTGAAAAATTAAATTTTGACTTATATGTGTTTATTTTTGCGAATATTAAACACTTTTAAAGTTGATTTTAAGTTAAGTGTCTGTTTCTAGTTAGTTAGTAATTTTGAGTTTAGGGTTTAGGTGACTTAAGTCTTCCAACAAATAATGCAAAAGAAAACTTCCGCGGAATTCTTCTGGGCAAATAGTAAATTTAGGGTCTAAGAGACTTTCAAGTAACTCTTCTAAGAGATCTTCTATTAAAAGTCTTTTGAATCGAAAATATATAATTTTATTAGAATTTTGTCTCCTTATATAAATAAAAGTTTACACTTCTCTCTCTTCCTCTTAAATGGCTGCAACAAAAATGTAATGTTTCTCATTCTACAACTCTCTAACCTCTCTCTAATCTCTTTGAACTTAAAAACGCCAAGCTTTATATTACTTTCTCATTTTTATCTCATGTCTTTCTCACTGATTTATTTTGCTTTTGTAGGGTTTTCATTACATGGTTCTCATCTTCTACTCTTTTAAAGGTAGATCTATAAATAATTTTTTTATTTGGTAACCTCTTGTTGCTAAAATCTCTTACATTTTGAAAAATCTTTTTGTTGTTTTAAATTTTTACCTTATTTTTTAAGCTTTGAATGTTTTGAAACATTTGAATGCTTTTGGATATGCATATTTTTTTTAAATCTGAGATAGACTTGGAAAACTTCTAAAAAACATTTCTCAGAAGTATTCAAACATTTAATGCACTATAAGACTCCTTGGAAGTTTTCTCTTGGATTCTTCTCCCATATCTCCTCTTTCATAACATATATGAGCGGCTTGGTAATTCTATATGGCGGAGTTTTGGTAAGTCTCTTTGGTTTCTTAAAGCTCTTATATTTTTCTCAAACTAAAATTTTCCAATCTCTCTTAATTCTCTTAGAACTTGAAAACACTAAAATTTATATCAGTTTATTATTTTTTTTGTCTAATGTCTTTCTCACTAATTCCTCTTGTTTTACATGTTTTTTTATTACATGGTTTTTTTCTTCTACTACTTTAAAGGTATATCTATTCTTTTCAATATGTATTTTTTTTTGTTTTCTTTAAAGGTAGAATTATCTCATCTTCCACTTATTTTCTATGTTTTGAAGTCATCTGAACGTTTTTGGATTTGTAGGTTTTTCATATCAGAGTTAGACTTTGGAAAACTTCTCTTCTCGAAAGTCCTCTAACATATATAGCGCTAGAAGACTTCGTGGAAGCATTTTGACGGAGTGTTCTCCCATGCCAAGTGGCCAAGCTTGTTTTGTGGAGGAATGATCTATAATAATTTTGTTTATGGTTTGTTTTTTAATTTGTAAGGTGTACTCTTTTAATTGTGAATTCTTTTGTAAAATTAAAACATATATTAATGAATTGTTTTGGTAAATATGTTCATGTCTACAATATTATCTTGCCAAAAAAAACTTGATATTAATGAAGTTATTGATATAACTTCAATAGCAAAAAACATTAACACAAAAATTAGTCAAATTTACTACAATTAAGGGAGAAGAATTCTCAAGAAAACGTAGCCAAATTTACAAAATATCAAATATTACATAAGTTCAAACATATAATCGTTTCACTAGAAGTTTTCTAGGATATCTTCCGGGAAGACTTTTCTGAAGACTTTTAGGAAGATTTAAATTTAATGTGGGAAATCTAACGCTCGAAATTAAAATATAAGCGGGAAATTCAAGTGGAAATTTAAAATTTAAGCAGGAAACTAAAATTTTAAATGAAAATTGAAATTGAAATTTCAAATTTCATGAAAGTTAAAAAGTATATCTTATGATCTAAGAAGACACATTAAACCATATTACTTGATATTCTTGAAGTTACTTAGCAATTTTGAAAGTTAAAAAAATATATCTTAAAGTTACTTAACAAGTCTACAAAAACTAACAGTTATGTCGGTGTCATCTGAGAGTTAAGATGAATGTTGGTAACCTCATAATTAAAATCAAATAAGTTATTATTTCCATTCATGAACCCTAATATCAACTAATATACATGGATTAACAAGAAAATGTTAATAAGTCTTTATAGTTTTAGAGAAAATAAACGCTTATTAAACTTTGTCGTAGAACACTTCCACGGAAATCGTCAAGAAGACTTCTAGGAATTCTTCCATTTAATTCATTTTGCAACTGAAATTTTACAAAGGAAGACTTCCAGAGAAGTCTACTATACAACAAACTTGTTTGGAAGTCTTCCTTTGGAAATATTAGTTTACTTTTGTGTTTTGAAAACAATTCGAACATACCAGAAAATTTTCCCGGTAAATCTCCTAAGATAAACATTTTAGTTTTGCAATTGACCGAATTGTATTAGAAATTTGACTTTTCCTAGAAGACTTACATGGTATTTTTCCACCAGATAATAAAAATTAAATACTACATTAACCTAGACGACTTCCAAGTAAGTCGCCTCAAATTACTTTTACAATTGAAAGATAAAAATTAAATATTTAATTTTAATTAGATGACTCCCATGCAAATCTTTCGTTAGACGACTTAGACGGAAGTCTTATGTGATAACCAAGGTTTGACAAGAATCTTGGAATAAAATTCTGGAAGACTTCTGTGTAAGTCGTCTTCTGAAGACTTACATGAAAGTTGTCTAATTAAAATTAAATATTTAAGTTTTATTTTTTAGTTTCAAAAGTAACCTGAGACGACTTTCACCGATAGTGTTAACACTTCCCTCGAGAGTTCGGAAGACTTATAGGGAAGTCTTCTGACGGAAAACTTACAGAGAAGTCTTCTCGCGGAAGACTTCCTTGTAAGTCGTCGAGAGAAAGTCAAATTTCTAACACAATCCGGTCAATTGAAAAACTAACATGTTTACCCTAGACGACTTACCGAGAAGTCTTCTCATGAACATATATGGAGAAAAAAAACAGGTTAATACTTTCAACTAGTGAGATTACTTGATTAACTTCTCCTAGTACACAAAATTTCACCACGAAACATATCTACTTGTCAATGATCAAGAATCATAGGTTTGAATCTTACAAATTTTAGAATCAAAATCTTGGGTTTACTTGGGTGAATATAGAGAGAAAGTGAAAGCTATGTAGTTTTTTAGCATAAGAAATGAGATAGGAAAATTTGATTTTTAGATGCATTAAGAGCTTCAATTTGCTTGTTCGTGATGGTTGGTGTATTGATGGCAATGACAATATTGTAAATATTTGATGAAAATGAAGGTGATAGAGTAAAATACTCATTTTTGAAAAAAAAAATCAAAAAAGAAGAAAAAAATAATGACATTTTCATAAATAATTTGATTTTTTGGGGTGTGTAGGGCAAATGAAAGTTCCAAAAAAAATTATGGATTAGTTTTTGTTTAACTTTTGAGTTTTGAGTTATATTTGCAAAAAACCTCCAAATTTATAAATATTTAGAAAAACTAATTAAGTATATTTTCATCAAAAAGTTTAAAAAAAATTAAAAATAGTTATTTACTAAAAGCAAAATTTGAAAATAGTATTAAACTTATTGTAGAAATGAAATTTCTTTATTTATTTTGGGCCATTGGTAAATTGGTCTCGTGATGTGTAATATGTTTGTAGGGTGTGTAGGGCAAATGAAAGTTCCAAAAAAAATTATGGATTAGTTTTTGTTTAACTTTTGAGTTTTGAGTTATATTTGCAAACAACCTCCAATTTTATAAATATTTAAAAAAACTAATTAAGTATATTTTCATCAAAAAGTTTTAAAAAATTAAAATAATTATTTACTAAAAGCAAAATTTGAAAATAGTATTAAACTTACTGTAGAAATGAAATTTCTTTATTTATTTTGGGCCATTGGTAAATTGGTCTGGTGATGTGTAATATGTTTGCAAGAGATCTAACAACCACACGTTTAATATATACTCCTATAACCATATGTACAATGACCACTTCTAATTTAATTGATAATTCAAAGCTGAAGCGGGTCAACACCCATCGTTATATTCCACACATTTATAACTTTATTTACACACATGCGACTGAAAAGTAATGAGAGGCGGCTATTACATTTGTCGTTAGTATTAATATTACAAAGAAAACCCAACCTTGCTTTTTCTCGTCACAGATTTGTTTGACATAAATACTTCGGACCAATTGATATGGACTCACAGACCAATAATATTGTATCTTCTACGGTGTATAATAACCAATTTTGATAGTTAGGCCATAGGAGAGGATACGAATCAAATATCCAAATATTTAGAGGTATTTATGATCTGATCTATTTTGTCCAAAGAATCAATTATTTGTTTCGAGTTGATCCATAGCTAAATGGATAATCAGTATTTATGATATCTGATTTTTTTTTAAATTTAATCGGATATCCGATCCAATTCATATAAATAAATAAATAATCAATTGACATTAGATAGTAATATTTTACTACAGACATAAAAACTTATTCACTTTTTAAAATTCTAATAACTAATATAATAAAATTATAAATAAAATATTGTAAAACTTATATAATATATAATATTTATATAAGTTATATTTATATTTATTAAATATATTTATATATGCATATAAGTATATATAGATTATATCGGATATCCGTTTCTAAACATATTAGTATATGTGATTTGCTTCGTTTCTTACAGATATTGTATATTAGTATTTGTTTTACTTCGTAAAGTTATAGTTAAACAGAGTTTTTTATTTGAATCGAAATAAATAAAAAAATCCAATAAAATTTTGTTTGGGATGGGCTTCAAACAATGCCATGATCAGGTTGAATTATTTAGAAAAAAAAAATATTCGAGAAATATTGTACTTTTTTAAAACTAATTTGTTCTTACATGTTGGATTACTTGTTATCTAGCAAATATTTTATAAGAATACTCTCGAATAGAATTAAATTACTTTTTTCATCAGAAAACATATAAATAAGAAAATCCGAAAATAGCACTCTTCAATGGTAATAATAAATGAATTTATGTATTTGAGTCTAAAATTGATTAATTAGAGTTTAGATTTAATAATTGAAATTGGGGTATGGTTTAGTTTTTAGGATATAGTGCAATATTTTTATTAATGAGTATATGCTATTTTAATATATTTTTTCTTTAAGTGTTATTTTTATAATAAACTAAAAAGTGATATATATGAAATCTGCTCTTATTTATTACTATGATTAAAAGTTCTTATTTACTGAAAAATTAAATAAAAACCATTAAGAAGTTGTTGACGTGGAGGCTGTTAATTCTCTGGTTATGTGCACAGGTGAAACACAATAAAAATTGGAGAATTTGTCAAATATGACTCACACTACAAGAAAACAGGCTCATTCCGAGGGCCGAAATCGTCGGTATGTCGTCGGAATAAAGGTATTCCGACGACATACCGAGGAAATATGTCCTCGGAAAAAACTCCTCGGAATTTCATTTTCCCTCGGAATTTCCTTCGAAAAATCTGACGGAATTCCGAGGAAACATTATTCCGAGAAAACTGTGAGGACGGCAGTTCGTCGGAAAAGTCCTCGGAAAATTCCGAAGAACATTTCCCTCGGCATATTCCGAGGAACGTAGTCCCTCGGAATTTTCCGAAGAACACTGTCCTCGGATAATTCCGAGGAACACTGTCCTCGGATAATTCCGAGGGAATAGGTCCCTCGGAAACTTCCGAGAATTCCGAGGAACTTGTCCCTCGGAATTTTCCGAGGGACTGTGTTCCTCGGAATATTCAAAAGAATTTAAAAAAAAAAATTAAATTTTTGAAATTTAAATTCAAAAATATAAAATTAAAATTAAAATTAAAAAACATATTATATAAAATTCAAAGTCATACAAATAAAAATAAAACATTCAGAGTTTTTTAAAAAAAAAAACTACGGGTTTTGGGAATTCGGGTCTGGCATGCTCGGGAACACCTCGTTCGGGTGCAACCTCCTCATCATCTCCATCATTTGCTCGTTCAGCCTCCTCTGTGCCTCAAAGCCCGCCTGTTGAGTCGCCATCTGGGTCTCCAACGCAGATATTCGATCATCTTTGTCTTGCAACTGACCCATTAGTACTTCTGGATCAACAAATGGCGGTGGTGCAGCAGAAGACGGAACCGACCGGGACCGACGACCCAAACCGAACAAACGGCCCTTCTTCTTTGGAACCGACTGAAATAGAAAAGTGTCAAATTTAAATAATAGAAAAGATGAATTGAACTTTTAAAAAAGAACTTACCGATTCAACTATTTCGTTGATCCGAACCCGAGGCAAGTAGGTCGAACCCGTCGAATCGTCATCCTCGGTTTGAAGTTGAGACACTTCGTCTTCCAGCTGAGTGTCGATAAGGGTGACCACATCCTTCACAACACCATCGTCAATCTCGCCGGTCTTCTTGTTGGTATACGCCCTCTTCATTAGGGCGAGATCATCAACCGGCTCGCCCTCATTTTCTTCCGCCTTGAAAAAAAACATAAATTAAACAAACATTAGTAATTAGAAGAAATGCACAGAAATAAAATTTAAAAACTTAAATAATAGAATAAAAAAAGACTAGCTTACCCATGCGATCCCCCAGAGTGGCAATAGATTGAACACCCAAGTTATGCTTGAAGATGCCCTTCCCTTTACGGTCGCTCATGCGGTTGGTGGAGTTGGTGGAAGATGTTTGTTTCGTCTCATTCTTACTCTAATGCACACCCAACTCCTGCCAGACCGTGGGGTTCATCGACTTTGGGACCTTTTAATAAAAAAAAAATGTTAAATAAAAAAAATATTTTATTAAATTAAAATATTTTTTAATAAATGAAAACGAACCTTGTTTATTTCCCACTTCTTCTTCCACTAGTGGATCTGCTTCCCATAGTTCTCCATAACTTTATGGACGAAGTGGTGATAGATATACAAAGTTTCATCGGCATTCCAGTTGAATTCTTGCTGAAAATAAAACAATATTAGTAGAAAATTTATATTAAAGATTAAAAATATAAGTAAAAAAATTAGAATACTTACCGCAAACTGTTGAAACCACAGATGCTGCTTATCGACAGGGAAGTCGGTGAAAGTCGGATGTCCCTTGTCGAGGGCCGAGTACATCATACGGTTGATCCATGCGCTGATCCCGTTCGAGGATCGGTTGAACCTAATAAAAAGAACAAATTATTAAAAATGAATCAAATTTTAATGAAAAAAAGATTTAATTACCATGTTTGACCCCGTCCATGTGGATACGGAGTGAGATAGGGAAGATGGTCACGACCGGGCTGTCGAACAAACTCTGCAACTCTCATCACTCCCGGAGGACCCTCTGGAGCAGGAGCAGGAGCGGGTGCAGCAATGGGAGCGGGAGGAGCATGAGAGGGAAATGGAGAGGGAGATGTATGGTAAGAGCTGTGGGGCGATACGGAACCCTGAATGGAGTGGCTCCCCGTACCACCACGACTACGACGCTGTCGAGGTCGGCTCTGATCATCATAAGACCTGTATATATATATATATATATATATATTTAAAAAAAATCCCAAATAATAGTTTTTAATCACAATAATAGTTTTATAGATATTAAAAATGTTTTTTTTAATAATTAAAAAATATTTTAATATTTTTTAAAAAAATTATTATTAGACATGATTTATATATATAATTACAAAAATAGTTTAATAATTACAAAAATAGTTTAATATTTTTAAAATAGTTATAAATCATTTATAAATATTTTTAAAAATTTAAAAACGCTTTTAAAAATCGAAAAACGTTTTTAAAAATGAAAAAACGTTTTAAAAATACAAAAAACGTTTAAATAGTTAATAATTACAAAAAATATTTTTAAAATAGTTTTAAATCGTTTATAAATATTTTTAAAAATTGAAAAACGTTTTTAAAAATTGAAAAACGTTTTTAAAAATAGAAAAATGTTTTTAAAAATCAAAAAACGTTTTAAAAATACAAAAAACGTTTTAAAAACGTTTTAAAATAGTTAATAATTACAAAAATAATTTTAAAATAGTTATAAATCGTTTATAAATATTTTTAAAAATTGAAAAACGTTTTTAAAAATAGAAAAACGTTTTTAAAAATAGAAAAACGTTTTTAAAAATGAAAAAAATGTTTTAAAAATACAAAAAACGTTTTAAAAATACAAAGATAATTCCAAAAAAAAACTAAAACAACAATCAAAACAACAATCCTAACTTAAACTATCCATTCAATCCTAAACTATCTATCAAACAACCTATAATCCTAAAATCTAATCTCACAAACCCTAAGAAATTGAAAAATACAAGGTTTACATAGATTATTACATGATTTTAGAGTTGGAATAGAGATGTGGGGTTGGGTAGTCGGAATCGCCGGCTGGTGTTGAGAGAGATTGGAGACAAATGAGAGAGATGAGAGAAATAAGAGATGCGGCGGAGAAGAAGAAGAGAAGTGTTGTGTTTTGTATTTAAGAATTCCGACGGACACGTGGTCGTCGGAATTCCGTCTGAATAATTAACTTAGGGTTCGCGAAAATTTTCACGCGGATTGGCTTTCCCGGGTAAGCAAAATTCCGACGGACATTAACTTCCTCGGAATTTCCTCAGAATATTCCGAGGAAATTCCGAGGAACTAGGGATCTGGGTATGATAATTCCGAGGAACTAGGGATCCGGGTATGAAAAACCCCTGTTCCTCGGAATTTTGGGCCATATTTCATTTTTTATACAAATGTAATGCATACCATTGAGGATTTTTTGCATAGATGATCATAAACCATGAAATAACAAAATTTCATAAATAATTGTAAGTATTCCCTTTAACGTTTATTAAAGTGTATAAGTGTTTCTCTTATGTTGTGTGGTTTTCATTCATGCAATCGTAAAATTGTTTGTTATCGTCTAAAACACCAAATTTTAAATTCACAATCTGGTTAAGACACTTAATGAAGGTTATATACGTGTTAATCAATCCGCAAAACCTTGTTTTCGGTTAAAAACCTCTTGTTCCTCGGAATTTCCTCGGAATTTTCTGAGGAAATTCTGAGGAAACCCTGAAAATTGTAAATTTCCTCGGAATTTCCTCGGAATTTTCCGAGGAACAAGAGGTTTTTAACTGAAAAACCCATGTTCCTCGGAATTTCCTCGGTATTTCTATTAAAAAAAAAAACTAGTCTGTTTCCGAGTCGTCATCACCGGATGAATCTGAATCTGGATATTGGCGAAACTCTCCAATAACTGGTTCATTCTCTGCGTGAACGACGGCTTCCTCTGCGAAGTCGGTTAAATCGACTACAAGGCCACCTTCAGCTACATCTTCTGCAGCACTTAAGTTGCCGGATGTGATTGGTTGTAGTGGGTCTTCCAGCTCAGAACTTCCCTGAACTCGGCCTCTCGGGTTGAGTCTTGTAACAGTAACCCATGGATCATCTCTGTTCCTTATCCGGGGGTACTTGATATAACAAACCTGTAACATTTAAAAAATTATTAGTAAAAGTATAAATTATGATCAATCATTCTGAATAATTAACATTTACTTACCTGATCGGCCTGAGAAGCAAGAATGAAAGGATCATAATATTGCAGCTTTCGCCTCAAATGTACTGATGTAACACCAAATGCATCTGTTCTCACACCTCGATCTGGAGTGTTGTCGTGCCAATCACAATAGAAAACAGTATAGCGCAATCCAAGCATGCCCAAATACTTGATTTCCATAATCTCACGTATGTGTCCGTAGTATACATCATCTCCTGATGCAGAACAAACACCAGCATCATAGGTCGTACGCGAACGTCTCCTCTTTTCAGTTGTGAATACATATCCCCGAGTACAAAATCTCGGATATGACTTCACAACATAGTTTGGTCCAACCACCATCTCGCGTATCCAATCGTCATATGTTTCACCTCTGGCCAAACCAGCTGACACCTATTAATAGCACATATATAATGAATTAGTATAAATATGTGTTAAATGATATTTTAATTTGTTAAGGCACTCACATAAGTAAACATCCATCCAGCAAATTCTCTCTGCTTAATTTCTTCTAGGTCCTCCTCTGTGGCGTATCTATATTCGAACCGCTTTTCTGCCATGAAAATCTTGTACATGTGATGACAATAATGTTTTTAAAAAGGTATAAATGTAAATTTGTTAAAATAAAAATTTGTAAGATAATAAACTTACCTCTCATATTGAAGAACATCTTCGCAATTGGTGAGCAAATATGTTTGCAAATGACTTCGCTCCTGCTCAGTAAGTCGACGGTCCTTTGGTTTTCCGCTAAGTCGTCCAACATCTGTGAAAATATCTGGAACCTTAACATGATATGTTGCCCGTTCGCCTCTATCATCATGCCGAGCAGGTCTTCTGTTTTTGGTCTGAACTCCTGCTGGAAAGTAGTACTCGGCAAAGTTTGATATTTCTTCATTGATCATCTGTGCGACTATAGAACCTTCCACCCTACTTAAATTTTTCAACTTCTTCTTGAAATGGAACATATACCGCTCATACAGATACATCCATTTATACTGCACAGGACCACCAAGTTCCAATTCTCTTGCCAGGTGAATAACAAGATGCTCCATAACATCAAAAAATGAGGGAGGAAATATCTTCTCAAGGTTGCACAGAATCACGGCTATGTTAGTCTTCAGATTTTCAATACCTTCAAGAGTCACTGATCTGGTGCATAAATCGCGGAAGAAAGCACTTATCCCTGCAATTGCTTCATGAACATTTCGTGGTAATAGTTCCTTGAAGGCAAACAGAAGGAGGCGCTGCATCAACACATGGCAATCGTGACTTTTCAAGCCAATAAACTTTCCTTCCTTTCTGTCGATACAATTACGCAAATTAGATGCGTAACCGTCTGGAAACTCCACATCGTTTGAAATCCAATAAAAGAAGGCATTTTTTCCTTCTGCATCAAGTCGGTATATGGGAAAAGGAGCCCTACCATTCCCATCAACATGAAGTTCTGAACGAGCGCATATATCGACTAAATCCAGTCTTGACTTCAAATTATCCTTTGTTTTACCTTGAACGTTAAGGATCGTGTTCATGAGATTGTCAAAAAAGTTCTTCTCAATATGCATGACATCTAAATTATGCCTTAGCAGATGATCATCCCAATATGGCAGATCCCAGAAAATACTTTTTTGTGCCAGTTATGTAGTTCTCCAACAGCATCTACCGGAAAATGCTCATGTCCACCGACGTCTGGCGTCCTTGCTGCACCAAAATCTCTTAGTTGTGTCTTCAAACCTAACCCACAAACTTCTTCAGGTGGACCATCAAACACCTGCTTGTTCTTCCTAAACAAAGTCTTACTCCGACGGTATGGATGATCAGGTGGTAGGAATCGTCTGTGACAGTCAAACCAACACGTTTTTCTTCCGTTCTTTAGTTGGAAAGCATCTGTGTCATCTTGACAATATGGACATGATAGCCTCCCATGCGTTGTCCATCCAGATAACATACCATATGCTGGAAAATCACTTATTGTCCACATTAGTACTGCCCGCATTTGAAAGTTCTCTTTACACGAAATATCGTATGTTTCAGCACCTTGAGCCCATAGTTGTTGCAACTCATATATTAGTGGCTGAAGAAACACATCAAGTGATCTCTTAGGATGCTCTGGTCCGGGAACGAGAATGGAGAGAAACAGAAACTCTCGTCGCAAGCACAAGTTTGGGGGTAAGTTGTATGGTGTAACAATGACTGGTCATAGAGAATATTGTCTTCCACTCTTCCCATACGGGCTGAAACAATCAGTACATAATCCAAGGTAGACATTTATTCTCTCATACGCAAAGTCGGGATACTTTGATTGGAAATGCTTCCACGCTTTTGCATCTGAAGGATGTCTAATCTCATCATTTGTTGAGTGCTCTGCATGCCATCTCATTCGTTGCGCTGTGCGTTCCGAAAGATACAACCTCTGCAACCTTTCCGTCAAAGGCAAATACAACATCCTCTTATATGGCACTGGAACTCTTCCACTCGTATCTTTATAACGAGGCTTCCCACAAAATTTACATGTAATCCGCTGGTCATCCACCCTCCAATAAATCATGCAGTTATCGCTGCATACATCTATTACTTGATAAGATAAACCAACACCAGCTACGAGTTTCTGAACCTCGTAGTATGAACCTGGAGCTACATTATCCTCAGGTAGAATACCTTTAACAAAATCAGCTATCGCATCCACACAATCTTCAGCCAAGTTATAATCTGTTTTAATGCCCATCAGTCTTGTAGCAGATGATAAAGCTGAATGACCATCTCTGCAACCTTCGTACAATGGTTGCTTTCCAGCATCCAACATATCATAAAATCTCCTAGCTTCTGCATTGGGTAAATCTTCCCCTCTAAAATGATCATTTACCATTTGCTCAGTACCTACACCAGAATCTACATCCGTTCTAATAGGTTCTTCTAATCTAACCGCCGGCTGAGGTTCGCTACTACTACCAAGTTCATAATTAGTTTCCCCATGATGATACCAAATTTTGTAACTTCGTGTAAACCCACTCAAATATAGATGAGTCCAAACATCCCACTCTTTAATAACCTTTCTATTTTTACAATTAGAGCAAGGACATCTTAACTTACCTGTTTCTGCTTCCGGTTGTCGGCGAACTAACCCCATGAATTCGGTTATACCTCGTTGGTATTCTTCCGTAAGCAATCTCGTGTCCGGATCCAAATGAGGTCGATCGATCCAAGAACGAAAATAATTTGAAGAAGACATATTTTTTTGAAACCAAATTCGTGATAGTAGGAGGGAAGAAGAAGAAATGGAGTGGAATGAAGAGGAAGAGGGGTGGCTGAATTTATAGATGAAATCCTGCCGACAAACTGAGGAAATTCCGAGGAAATTCCGAGGAGAACCGACACTTCCTCGGAATGTCCTCGGAATTTTTAAAATCCCCCAACGGCTCTCTAACGGCTACAAAAAGTCCACAGAATTTTTGAAAAAACCGTCGGTTTTTTCTGACGAACCCTCTTTCCTCGGTATTCCCTCGGAATATTCCGAGGAACTGGGTCTTCCTCGGAATTTTCCGAGGAAATTCCGAGGAAACCACATTTCTTTGTTTCCTCGGTATTTCCTCAGTTTTTCATCAGAAAATTCCGAGGAACTCAGTTTCCCTCGGTATGTCCCTCAGAATAATGATGTTTTCTTGTAGTGTCAAAATTTTGATTTGAAATGCAAAAGTATATCCAAACATCAATCAAATACAAAAGTAACCCAAAAGATTTGTGAAATTACAACAAGTCCCTATGACAAAAAAAAAACGGAACTTATTTTTATGAACATAACCTTGTGAACTCTTATGGGTTTCTGTTAGTAATCTAGACGACTTCGAGGAAATCATCTCATATAGTGGATATTAAAAATAATTTGTAAATTATATAAAAATTATTTCCTTGCGTATTGAAATCGTTTAATTATAAATAGTTTTAAAAGATATAGCTTAATATATTGTAAAATTGAATTATTTTCAACATAGATGAGTGAATGTAGTGATTTATGGTATTCTTTGGTGAGGGTTTGGTAACATAAATTGTAGTATTGTTTGTATTCTTAGGGTTTAGTTTTTGAAAACTCAAATTTTTGTTAGAAAAAAATAAACTTTTATCTATGTGTGTTTATTTCTGTGTATATTAAACAATTTTTAAGTTAGATTTGATTTTAGTGAAATGTTTTAGTTAGTTAATTAAGTTTAGGGTTTATTTAGGGTGTAGACGGCATCCAAGAAGTCGTCTGATGAATAATATTTACGGGGTGGTAGACCACGTATGGGTGGTTTGCAAGTCTCTCAAGCATTTGATCAATGAATGGCAAAGGAAAATGATCCTTTCTAGATGCAGCATTAAGTTTTCGGTAGTCAATGCACATTCTATGACCAGTTATGGTTCTTGTGGGTATCAATTCATCCTTATCATTTTTTATAATAGTGATACCACCCTTTTTGGGAACTACATGCACAGGAGATACCCAAGTACTATCGGAAATAGGGTAAATGACTCCAGCATCCAAGAGTTTAAGAATCTCTTTCTTAACAACATCTTTCAAGTTGGGATTCAACCTTCTTTGATGCTCTATAGAAGTCATTGATTCATCCTCTACATGTATCCTATGCATGCACAAAGAGGGTGATATCCCTTTGATATCTTCAAGTGAGTAGCCAATTGCTTTTCTATACTTTTTAAGGTCAAGTAAAAGTTTAGAAAATTCATTTTCGTTTAGGTGGCTACTCACAATGACAAGATAGGTGTTATTAGAACCAAGAAATGTGTACCTTACACCAATGGGGAGGGGTTTAAGCTCCACTTTGGGTGCCTTAAGCTCGCTCCAATCATCTTGTGGAGGGTCTTCTTCTAAGGCAGTTGAGAAAACTTGGTAAACAGCCTTAGATAGCTCTTGGAATTTGTCTTCCCCAATCAATCTCTTGTGGGAGTCCAACATTCTCATGTACTCTTTGCTCTCCTGGTCCTCAATCATTTGGACGTTTCTATCCACTGTCAAGGCATGTTGAAGAGAGTCTTCAAATGCCATCTCTTCCAGGAACTCATCAGCTAAAGTGTCCATAGCTTCAATGTAGAAAGCTTGCCCTTGAATGGTAGGTTTCTTCATCATCTCCTTAACATCAAAGTGAAGGGTGTTTCCCTCTCCAAGATGAAGATCAATCTTACCATCTTTGACATTGACAATAGCTCCAGCAGTAGCTAAGAATGGTCTTCCCAAAATCAACGGGTCCTTAGGCTCTTCATCCATCTCAAGCACAACAAAGTCGGTGGGTACCTCGCAGTTTCCGACCATCACCGGTAGATCTTCCAGAATGCCAATAGGGAGCTTAACAGAGCGATCGGCCAGCACTAGGGAGATCCTACACTTCTTGTAATGTGTAAA
The DNA here is from genome assembly GCA_905132885.1 of Moricandia moricandioides. Lineage (NCBI taxonomy): Eukaryota > Viridiplantae > Streptophyta > Magnoliopsida > Brassicales > Brassicaceae > Moricandia > Moricandia moricandioides. The sequence goes on from CAJHQQ010002807.1 coordinate 23,528, forward strand.
GCCAAGCTTCTTCGCAATAGACAATGGCATAAGGCTGACACTTGCTCCCAAGTCACATAGACATCTTTCAAACGCAAGGGGTCCAATTGCACAAGGAAGAGTGAAACTTCCTGGATCATCAAGCTTCTTTGGGATAGTCAACCTTTGAATAATGGCATTACACTCATGAGTAAGAACCATCATGCCTTCCATCTCTTTCTTCTTCTGGGTTACAACATCCTTCAAGAACTTGCTGTATTGAGGGATCAACATGAAGGCATCAATAATGGGCATGGTAATTTGAACCTCACTCATTTGCTTCTCAAACATGGTCTTGTATTTCTCCAAAAGTTATTTCTTGAATCTTCCTGGAAATGGAAGTTTTGGCTCATAAGGAGGGGGAATGAACTTAGACTCCGTTGGGGAAGAGGTAGTGTTATCCTTGTTCGTTGCTTTCTTTTCTTCCTCAACTTTTCCTTTGCCTTTAGCCTCAACAATCTTCTCCATGATATCCTCATTGGTTTTCTCATCCACAATTACAACCTCATCTTCTAGATTGATGGCTACCTCTCCACCTTGTTTCTCATCATCCTTGAGGAGAACTCGTGAAGGTAACTCTCTGCCACTTCGTAAAGTGATTGAGTGCATTGTCTCCTTAGGATTCTGCTCAGATTTTCCAGGTAAGGAGCCAGTGGGTCTCTTAGAGTTGGAGCTCATAGTGGCGAATTGATTCTCCAAAGCTTTGAATTTGTTGTTCAGCTCAGTGTAACTCCCATCAATCTTTGTGTGTATGTTTTTGAACTCATCTCCAATAGCTTTCTCATTCTGTGCTTGAGATTCAAGAAGTTGCTTAAACATAGATTCCACGCTTGTATCTCTAGGTTGAGCTTGGTGAGAACTTCCTTGACCTTGAGTAGACTGATTACCTTTGGGTGGGAATCCTGGAGGATATGGTTGTTTGGGTACTGGGACTTGTTTGGGAAAGGGTTTGGGTAGGGGAAGTTGGGTTCTTTCCTGTACCACTGTCCGTTAGCACTGACAAAGCAAAGCTCTTGTTGTCCTTCCAAACCATCAACTTCATTAACCTCAAGAGCATCTTTTGGGCCTTTCTTTCCAACAAAGTTGACCTTTTCCTGTTTAGCTCTATCCAGCAGAAGCATGTCAAGTTTATCCTGCAGAGATTTCAGTTCTTTCTTTGTACTGGAGTCCTCGCCGCCTCCAATCCTAAGTGAACATGATGCAATGAGAATACAAGTATAAACTTAATCTAAGTGCAACCAATTCGATATGGGGTAAAGTAACCAAATAACACAAATGCGAAACTAGGATTATAAATGAATGGAAGAAACGAGAACCCATGGGCAAGGGCTTTGACTTTGGGTGATTCGGACTTAAGATGAACGGTTAACGATATAAACAACTTAGTTCTACTAGTCTAGACGTATCTTTAAACTAATTCTTTATCAAGATAGAAGTTCATTTACTTTCAATCACTAGACATCAAATGTCTTTGGTCTAATTAAATCAAGCAATCATTAAAAACGGGTCTATTGACTATCTAAACTTTCCTAACATTAATTGTCATTGGTTAAGCCAGTAAAGAGAGTTATCACTTGGTTCAGACATTTCGTCGAACACCTTTCGGGTACAAATTGCCTATTGATCTAGATAAAAGTGATCAAGTCTAATCTAGCATTAAAAACTAGCAATAATCATAGAACATGAATAGTTAAACATTAAACCTTCTAACCTATTACCTAATCACCCTAAATCACCCTAACCCATGGATCCTACAAATGACTACTCACTAGCAGACATGATGAACTCAAAAACAGATGATGAATAAGAGTAAATCATTGCCAATGAACAAGAATAAAATGATGAATCAATATAAGATTAATAAAAAGGATTCAAGATTCAAAATCTTCTTCACCAAGAGTAGTCTAGTCTCAGATAAAAACCAGAATCCCATAAAAACTAGGTTTTAAAAGTATTTATATCTGTTTGAAAACAAATCGGGTCAACCCAACAAGCCTGGTTTGACCCGCAGAAATTTCAGCATTCACGACTGTAGCGACCAGGGCTGGTCGCTATGCCTGGTCGCTATGGTCCTCGGGTTTCTTGTGTGGGTCTGTAGCGACCAAGGCTGGTCGCTACACCTGGTCGCTATGGCATCCGCAACTCCCTGTGGGTCTGTAGCGACCAGGTCTAGTCGCTACGCCTGGTCGCTATGGTTCTCCGATTCATCCTGTGGGACTGTAGCGACCAAGGCTGGTCGCTATGCCTGGTCGCTACACCCCCTTTTGCTCCAAACTCCACTTCTTTGGCCTCCATTGCCTCCAATCTCATCAAAGAACATCTCCCATACCTGACATAGACAAATGTAATGGAATGCAACCTAAATATGCCTATATGACATCCTATATGCTTGGAATGCACTACAAAAGATGACCAAAACTATGCAAATATGACCGATATCAATAACATTCTCACTCCTTTGAAACTATCAACCACAATATTCCAAGAATCATATTTCAAACAAAAATTCTCCATGCACTATATATAACTGACGCATCATTTGAAAAATTCAAATTAAAACACATTAGTAAACATAGAAAATCAACGTCAAAAAACTTCAACCGAGAAGACTTCCCATGAAATCTTCTCTTATTAGCTAGAAACTTTAATAAACATGAATGTTGGTAACCTCATAAACATCGACGACTTCCAAGGAAATCTTCCAGCAGACTTAGACGAAAGTTGTCAATAAGGTCATTTTTGCAATTAAAAATTTACAAAGGAAGACTTCCAAAGAACTCTAGTCCCAAAGAAGTCTAGTCTATAGCAGATTTCTTTGGAAGTCTTCCTTTGTAAATATTATCTTACTTTTTTTTCAAAAAAATCTCGAAAATACTAGAGAAGACCTGGTAAGTTGTCTACGATAAACAAGTTAGTTTTACATTTGACCAAATTGTGTCAGAAATTTAACTTTTCCTAAACGATTTACAAGTAAGTCGTCTAGCTGAAAAATAAAAATTAAATATTTAATATTAACTAGATGACTTATATGTAAGTCGTCTCAGGTTACTCATGCAATTAGAAAAATGAAACTTAAATATTTAATTTTAACTAGACGACCTACGTGTAAGTCTTCCGGGAGACAACTTATATGGAAGTCTTCTATGATATCTAAGGTCTGACTAGAATATTGGTAATATTTTCTGGAAGACTTCCGTGTAAGTCGTCTCCTAGAAGACATACATGTAGGTCGTCTGACTAAAATTAAATATTTGAGCTTTATTTTTCAAATGCAAAAGTAACCTCAGAGAACTTACATATAAGTCGTCTAGTAAATATTAACTATTTAAGTTTAATTTTTCCGCTAGAGGACATACTTTTAAGTTGTCTAGGAAAAGTCAAATTTCTCATACAATTTGGTCAAATGCAAAACTAACTTGTTTATCCTAGACGACTTCCGGGAAGTCTTCTCTGGTATTTTCGATATTTTTTTGTTAACAAAGAAATCTGGAAGACTTCCATATAGGTCATCACTAAAAATACATATAAAAATCAATTGAAAAGCTAACATCTGCATTGACCAGACGACTTCTGTGTAAGTCTTCTACATCCAGAAGAATTACACAGAAGTTTTCTTAGCGAAAAAATATGTAAAAAAATCGATTTAATACCTTAAATTAGTTAGATAACTTCCTTAGTACACATAAATCTTCTCCAAGAACATAGAATCTCAAAAGAAGGCGAGCCACCAATAATCATAAGCTTGACTCAAAATCTTGAGTTTTTTAGATGGACATAGAGAGAAAGTGAAAGAAATTTAGTTTTTGAGCATAAGAAATGAGATAAGGGGATTTAAAACTGATTTTTAGGTGCATTAAGAGTTTCAAATTGGTTGTTCATGGTGGTTGGTGTATTGATGACAATGCATTAATGTAAATATTTGATGAAGATGAGTATGATAGAGTACAATACTCATTTTTGGAAAAAAAAATTAATGACATTTTCGTGAATAATCATAACTTTTAGGGTGAATAAAGAAAATCAAATTTTAAAAAAAAATCATGGGTTAGTTTTGTATTTAACTTTACTTTTGATTTATTTTTGCAAAAAACCCATAAACATTTTCTCTAAACTAAGGTAAAAAGTAGAAAAATTCTGATTTGGCTAAATATTTTTAGTTGCATTCGTGTTGTTTAACATATGGTTTAGGATATTTTTGAAAAGATCTGGTTAATTTCGCGAAAAAATAGAGATTAATAAAAACAATAGTTACATGCATAAGAAAAAAACAAACAGGCTAAGAAAAAAATACAGATTATAATTTTCCCTATTTAATATTAATAAATAAATATTCGCTAAGCATGAAGAAAAAATCAAGTCTCTTTTCTTTTTGAACAAAGAAAATCAAGTCTCTTAAAACTCTCTGCTACATAGGTTTTCAATTGTGTTGTGGGCAATCACTGTTATCTTACGCACCACACACACACACACACACACATATATATATATATATATATATATATATATATATATATATATATATATATATATATATATATATATATATATATATATAAGAATTGAAGCCCAAATTTTTAAAAATAATAAAATATAATAACTAAAATCTCTAATATAAATCTTTGATTAATTTCTATTTAATCTCTTATTGAATAATATGACGCTAAGTGTAACTAATCTCAAGTATAGCGCCTAGTAAATATTGTGGGTAATATTTATAATATTTCATTGTATATATATATATATATATATATATATATATTAATTTATCATAAAGATAATACTAAAAATTGACATTGAAAAAATAAAAAATTAATACAATGGATTGAATATAATTAAAAAGAGAGTAATTAAATAATTTAAATATTTTGACGAATATTTTGATATTCTTAAGTCATTTAGTAATAAAATGATGTTATTATTTGAATCCACTTTAAGAATCATTTATTTAATTAAGTGATGTCAACTTATTTTATATCATATGTAAATAATGGAACTTTAAAAAGAAATGATGTTAAACAATTTTTTTTCTAGTATACTATATACAAATCAATTGTAAGATATTGTTTAAAGAGTTATAATTAGTAAATATTGTAAGAATCAATTACAAAAGTTTCTCTAAAATGGTTTTAGGTTACTTTAAATTCAATTTGACATAAAAGGAATACCAAATGGATTATAAAATATTAAAACTTAAATGCATGACACACATTTATTCGATTGAATAAAGTTATAATGATTAATATTCATATGATATTACATAATAGTAAAGATATATTGGGTTTGTTTTGTAATTATCCCAATTGATAGTTTTTATATTATACTAGTTTGCATTAATATTATTTTGTTGTAATCGAATTCAGTGTTCTGTTTGTTTTTATACATTAAGACTAAATATTACATTAATTACATTTTTTAGCTGGATAAAATGGAGACCTATAGAGTTAGAAGGTATACGTTTGGAAGCACCTTTTATAGAAAATAATAATTTGTAAATACCAACACAATAGTATGAAGTACTCCTTGTGTTTCTTAAAATTGTCGCTTTAACATTTTTTTTCTTGTTACATAAAAAGTGTCATTTTAAAAATGAATTGATCTTATAAATAAAATATTTATCTTAAATACTATTTATTAATAAATGAAAAATGAATACATTTCAATCAGTCTCTTAATATGTGTGAAATGTGTCTATGTGACATTTTTTTATGAAACTTAAAGAATAATATAGTTACTATATTTGATCCATTAGTATTATTTGTATTTGGTTTGAAATAAGTTTTCTTTAAAAGAATTTTTTTATTTTTAATATATAAAAATAAAAAGTGAAAATGAAAATAAATAAAAAATAATCCTTTTTATAATTTTTTAAAATAAAATTTTATTGAAACTTTATGCTTAGATTTTTTTTTTAAAATGTGAAGACTTGTATAAAAATCACTTAGATAAATCCTTGATTAAAAATAAAAGACAGCACATTTTTGGGTTGAACTAGCATTTTAAGATTCTTCTCCATCGCTTTTTCTTGTTGTAGTCATCACTAATCACTAATCTTGAAGTTCAACAGTTAGTCAGTTAGAAAAAAAAACAGATGAATAATATATAAACAGATAAGTAGAATTTTGAACCAGATTTGGCCAAACCAGAGGCACACAGTCATCTATGATCAATACCAACATGATGAAGTCTCAAAGGTCATGGAGAAGAAGAAATTTTCCAGCCTAAGCACGTCCGACATATCCAAAGAAAAACCTGAATAAGCGATTGTTCTAGCAAATGCTAAAGTGAGTTCAAACCCAAAGGAAAAGAAAATCACAAGGCAAGGTCATTCTTCTAACGCTAAGAAATTAAATGATCAGAAATGTTATAGATTTCATAAGAGAGGACATTCTGCTGTAGTTTGTCCAACCAAGCAATCATTAATAGAAATATCAGTAGAAGAGAAAACAGAAATATCTACAATGAGTAATAGTTTTATTTAATCTGATCTATTAGTTCCAATTTTTTGTGAAATGCACTTGTATTTGTCAAAGGGTATTGCAACAGGAATAAGCATGAGTTCAAATGAGAGTAACCACAAGGCGTCACCCTTGAAAAGGACCTAAGATGGTTCAAGACACAATGCAGTCCATGTTGCTTAAAGAAGTAAAACCAGTGTTGAAAATTCCCTACCAAGGTAAGTGGCTAGCACCACATTTTGATACTGGTATTGACGTGTATGCTCATGGTGCAGAATGAGAACAAGGAGAGTTCTAATCTCACTGAAGTCCCAAGGAAATAACAGAGGCACGAGTTCAATCAAGAGGCACACAACAAGTGGAAACCCAAAACTGAACAATGGATTGTTCAAATTCCAAAACCTATGGTAAGTTTCATTTTTGACCAGCATGTTCTTAATACTCTCGTGAAAAGATTGATGCACTTGTCTTGTCCAAGAGAAGGTGAAACAGGTCTAAGAAACCAAAGAGAGTACACGACCAAAAGACATGGGACACCAACCATGGTGTTATCAGATGCTGTCCAAAAACTAGGCCTAAGAAATGTTGAATCATTGTCAATCAAATTCAGCATACGCAAGGTAAGTTTGTCTAAAGTTAAAACGTCTTTATCACTTGATAATGCAGACATCATACACTTGTCCTTGCCAAAAACCTTTTATCCAGGAATAAGACAAGAAGGGAGACAAAACAACCAAGATTCAAAGTTGCAAGAAAGACATCTAACCAACACAAGTCGTCCAAAGAAGGTGGTCATTCTTCAACTTGTGGAAGCTATCAAACTAAGTCTGAAACTTACATATTTTGTGTATCAGTTTCCAAACACAGATATAATGCACCTGCTCTTTTTCCGGAATGTCAAAAATTTTTCAGGTTGCAAAGAAGAAAGCTTCAAGGAAATCCCATCGGAAATCTTTTGTTGCTAGGAGAATCAACTCTAAAGATGGTCAGAACCGGGGCCATTAGAAGTGTGAAAGACCATCCATTCCAGGAGAGGTGCAATGACCAGGTCCAGGGAAGAGGCGTGATCATTTCCTATCTCTTCAAAGAAGAGCCACCAGATGCATCATGCATCACAACACCAAAATCATACCAAGGTAAGACTCTAAACTCCCACAGAAGAATGAAAGCTAACTTGCTCTATCTCGGTGCAGACCATACAGTTTCGAGGATGAAACTTATTGTAGGGAGAGGGGATGTTGTAAGCCCAGAAATGGTACTTGAACCAGAGGCCAGCCCGATGCAGCAATCAGCCACCCAAAGGACTAATCATGATATGTGTTTAGTCAAAATATCATATCTCACCAACGACGAGGACTTTCACCATGAAAAAACAATGATCATGGATTCGACACTCACGAAGGATTCAAGTCCAATTTGAATCATACCCAAATCTATCTGGACCAGGAAGATATGAATTATACAAACTAAAGGTTCTCAAGCCCATCCATATGCGGGTACCAGACTTTAGAAGAGGATTCAAGTCCAAAGAAGAAACATTCTGAATCAAAACCAATCATGGATTCAATATGGGTTTATATTATCATACAATCACTTATTCACAAACTTCATATATTTCCAACAACAAATTTCCTTATCGGGATGCATTCTTCATTTGTTTAAGTTGATTTTTAATATAAATTACTCAACTAACTTTAATTTATTCTTATATTTGTTTAAATAAATTATATATTAATGTTATACAACTAATTTTGATTTACTACTATTTTCATCTAATTACATATTGCTACTGAAAAGTAAAACTATTGAATATTCGAATTGGTTCTAAATAAGAACCATTCCATTCTTGATAATGATTTTATATCCATATAAAAGACACTCTACTTGTTCCAGTTCGGATATGGGTTTGTCCCTATCGGCTTTGGGTCATTTCAGAAATAAAATTTTAACTCTATTAAATTTAGTATTAGATTTTTTATTTTTATTTTTTTTGTAACCAAAAGAATATAAAATCTAAAAGTACTTATTAATAAGTTGAAATGATCTATTGGTAATAAAGCAGTAAATTTTCTTTCACAATCTAGGTTTAACTATTAAGGTTTTCAATTTTACATTTTTTAAAACATGGATTTCAATTTGAACGAATATGCCCAACTTTTTCAAAATATTTCAACAATTTGTAAGATGTTTCATGACTAATGTGATAGTGATTGTGATACACAACATCCATTTTCACTAATAATTCATTACAGTAGAATAATGGAATTAATCAAAATCAGAATCCAACCATATTTTAATGTGATTTATATTTATAACTTTAATCTAATAATAAATCGTCTTGAAAAATTCTAAATAATTTACTACTTATTTTACATAGATTAGATTCCATATTAGAAATTTTAAAATTAAATTCAGATAAACAGAGTTTTTGTTATTCTTATATTTAAACACACAAAAAGAAAACAAAGAAAAGTGAATGAGTTTTATTTATTATAGGGGAAAAATGTTTAGAAAAATCATCAAAAATTAGAAACGTAAAAAAAAAGATTAAAGAAAAAAAGAAAGAAAAGAAAGGTAGTTTTCCTCGTTCACAACTCACCACTCTATCATCTCCACACATCAGACAATCATAAGCAAGCAACCACTAAACCCCTCAGCTTAAACACGTTTGGGCATACCGATAAAGAAAAAGTTTCTTTTAGTTTATTTTTTGCTCTTTCTGTGTTTTGGATTTAGGATCAATTCTCTCGATTTTCTATCTTCTTGGATTGTTTCAAGTCAATCCATCTTTGCTTCTTTACTTAGACTTCAGTTTTCTGATTCAATTTTGTTTATGTCCCAGTCTCTTCGTTTCAAGTGCGATTCTCAGTGTATTTTTCGGTGTGTAAATTCAAGTACGATTTTGTCTTCAAATATTTATTCTCCTCTTCTTCCTCTGTGTTCCTGTTTCATTTTGCATCAATAGCGGTGCACGCCGTTCGATTACCGGCGACTCAGCTTCACAGTGGAATATCTGGAAAACTTTCACCATCCAGTCACAATCCAAACGAAGTCATCTGATTATGTTTATGATCTTCGAATCGCTGTCGTTTCATATTCTTATTGGCGTCACTCCGAGAAGGCAATTAACATGACAAAGACAGCTCTTTGAGAGCTTTTGAAGTGAAGAAGATTATGAAAGACTCACTTCTCCTTTCTACTACGAACTATATTTAAACTTTTTTTAGTTTCTAGTAAGTTGTTTTATAAACTAAGATGATCACAAACACTTTATTGGAATCGGTTATTTACGAACTGGTTACTATCATATGTTATAGTATATTATAATGTATTAAAATATATATATATATATATATATATATATATTTATATTAATTACCAATGGCAATTGCTGTAATTTTTCTAGTAATTAAAGGTCTCTTAATTAGGATAGCCAAGGAGAGTTGTGGGCTTGCCACATCAGCCAAAATGGCATGTTTGTAACTAAAATACTAAAGTAAAATTACTCTTAAAAATTGTTTCTCTATTAATAATAAAGGGATATGGATCTCTCATTTCCATATCCAGAACAAAGCCTTGTAAAACCTCGAGAGACCCGAACACCTAGCCATCAACATTCTCTCTTCTCTTTCTCTTCTTTTTCTCTTGCGTTGCTCTCTCCCACCTCGCGCTCGAGACACCTCACCGTCCGACTTGACCACCGCGTCATCCGCCTTGGCCTCCGGTCATCGCACGCCACCAGCTAGCCGTTGCTTGGTCCTATTTGTTGTTATTCAGATCCACTTTCCAAGTGATGGGTTGTAAACCAATTTTCTTTTATTAATCCTTAATACTATTTGATGCTCAATTGGAATTGAGTAACTTAATTAATGCTAGGTTTTTAGATCCATATTGTTGTAGTATAAGAACTCCCACACTAATTATGACTGGATGGACTGCCGTGAATTGATGTGATGGACTGATTTATTATTTGTTTTGATACTTGATTGATCTTATTTTGTGATGATAACTGAATAATCTAAGTGGTTAGATAAATGGAATAAAATAGAACTCTTGAATGATTGTTGTTGAGTTTGAATATGTGTGATTTGTGTGACACCATAAAAGGTGGTGTCTAGAGTAATAATGAAAGTGATAATGAGATGGACGATGATAATGAACGTGTTAAAGATATGTGAAATGAGGAGGAAACTGTGAAAGCACAATATATAGGTTACCAATGCAGGTAAGACTGAGTCATGCAGAGTCTGAACATAAGTGACTATGAACTTTATTATTAGTGCAGGTAAGACTGAGTCATGATGAGTCAGAACATAAGTGACTATGAAATTTTTTGTTTACATAAGTAGGTCACAAACGGGCCATGTTGTGGACATAAGTAGGCCACAAGTGGGTAGTCACGTAGGGCTTGTTTTGGATATAAGTTGGCCACAAGCGACCTAGGTCCCAGAGGTCTAAGATGTTATTTTTATATTCAGTCCTGATGGTTGGGGATTATAATGAATGATAGTGATGTGTTCTTGATTGGTTGTATGTCTACATCTAGTAAGCAGTGGTGTAATGTGTCTGGGAATTTAAACAGATGAAATGTGTCTGGGAATTCTAGGACCATTGGCTGGACATTGTGACTTGCCATATAATGTAGACATGTGTCCTAACCCTACACTCTCAGGCATGCCTAGCAAGTGGGTGTTACATTTTAGTATCAAAACCTAGGTTAAGATCTCTCGATCATAACACGAGAGATTAGTTTCCACATTTTTTGAATACCTTATTTTAACTAATGAAAATTTAGAGCTCTCCAAAACCTTGTGAAATGTTTTAAAAAGCCATCAACTTTATCAAATGTATACTTCTATTATTGGTCTGATCCGATTTGTTTACTTTCAATATGTCTTCTCCAACATGAGTAACCCCTGGTGATGATCATATGCACCATGGACCAACGGGAACTTGTGTGTATGCCAACAGGCCCATCTATGACAATGATGGCAATGTGATACAGTCAAATATCCATAAGAGTTAGTAGTGAAGCACAAACTGATTCCCCATTTCTAAAGAATGGCGAAACATATGCTTCTGGTTTGTGCACATCAGGTTTTTCTGCTATCACTTGAAGTAGAGGTGATACCGGTCAATAGAAAGCGTGGCTATCCGAATAAGGTGCAGTCATGACTAGTTGATGGGAGGGACGAGCCATCATATGTTGAGAAGCATCCAAATAAGAAGTGTGGTCGGCCGCGGAAGTCGGCCATCACAGAGGAGGGTACCCTAAGAAGAAGTCTCGGACAATGCATAGGGGATTCCCAGATCAGTTGCAGAAGAGGTCCCACTCAGTCCAAGACTATACTGGGGTAATCCTTGTGGAGGCTAGGTTGTCAAAACCTAACTGCACATAAGATTGTTCCAATTTTACCAGGATGGACACTGTAGGGACATTCTGGTTGTGCTGGATAGTGTCTTGGAACTCTTTGAGATTTCCTTAGTGAGGAGGATGGAAGATCAAGTGGTAGCAGAATTGTAGTGTATCACTGATAGATCCATTGATACTTGATCTCTAAATCCAAGGAGGACCCATTATTGACCTGAAGAAGCAAAGAAAAAGAGAAGAAGAGTTGCTCAGATATAAAGAACCTTGTTACACAAGGTATTCCGTACAACCTTGACTTCCAAGCAACCTAGGATTACTTTGAGTGACTTGGAAGGCAAGGGACTGATGAGACTCGACAAACGTCATCCTCAGAAGCAGATTTGAAGTTTGAAATAGTTTCCAGACCGTTGAGAGCGATTAGAGGCAAGTGGGAATAGTTTAAGATAAAAGTCACATGTCTGGTCCAAGCTTTGGAGCCGTTAAAGAGCTGTCCCTTTCTCTGGTTCAGACCAGAATAGATTAATCTTATATTCTTCTTGTCTCCTTTTTTCTATAAATGAATATTGTATAGTTCCTAAATCAAGCAAGGAAATAAACTCCTTCTTTATTCTCTATACTCTCTCGACTACAAACCATTCTATCTCTCTCTCTCTCTCTCTCTCTCTCTCTCTCTCTCTCTCTCTCTCTCTCTCTCTCCTTTCATTTCAGGATTAAACCTACTCTCTCTCTCTTGTTCTTGAGTGTTCTTCACTCTGTTCTTGATAAAACTTACATGGTATTAGAGCCATAAGCTCCTAAACCTCATTCTTTCTTCTGCAAATACTCTCTACAGTCGTTTCTCTTTCATTCTATCCGATCAGTTCTTGTATATCTTGAGGAACACTCTTTTATCTAGTGGATATTAGGTCTGTTCTTGGGAGTATCTTGACTGTTCTTGGCTATTCTTCACCTATTTCTCTTTGGTTTACCATATATAAAGAGAGACTAGCCTGTTTCTACTTGTTTTCTTCTCTAATCCAGTACTCAAAATTCAAAATCTCACTCAGAACACCCTTTTACCCACTGGACAATAGCACTTCGAAATGGAGCAAAGCAAGTCAGTGGTGATTCCAGTCACTCTAAAGGGAGTGAGCTACCTTCTCTGGTCAAGATTGATCAAGAATTCCCTTGGTGGAAGAGGTCTATGGTGCCATGTCATTTCAGATGAGGCGCCAAGACAAACCAGCCAAGGAGAAGATGGAAAAGAGATAGTGGTGGTAGATGAAGGCAAATGGAGTCAAGAGGACCTCATGGTGCTGTCTATTATCCAGAGCTCGCTGGATGCTCCCATAATGTAGGCCTACTCTTACTGTGAAACCGCAAAGGAGTTGTGGGACACACTACAAAAGGTTTATGGAAACATATCCAACCTTAGTAGGGTCTTTGAAGTGAAGAAGGCTATCAATAGCTTGAACCAGGAAAATATGGACTTTAACCAACACTTTGATAAGTTTAGGGCTTTCTGGACAGAGCTGGAGATGTTAAGGCCAAGCACCAATTATCCTACTATCCTGAATGAGAGGCGTGAGCAAGATAAAGTGTTTGGCCTACTGCTCACCCTCAATCCAGCATACAATGATCTCATCAAACACATGCTGGCGGCAGACAAACTACCTACTCTTGAAGAGGTATATGCTCAAATTCAGAAAGAACAAGGCTCAGTGGGTCTCTTTGGTGAAAAAAGTGACTTGAACATGGCTCACAAGGCTGGAGTTTCAGCAAATAAAGCCTTCTTCAAGACAGACATCTGCCGAGTCACTTGTGAGCCTTGGAAGAAGAGTGGTCACATGAAGAACCCGTGTTGGATCCTTCATCCACATCTCAGGCCACCATCAAGATTCAACCAAGCAAGGGCCAATGAAGCTGTTCAACAACCTGCTCATCAGGTCCCTCAGCCTATGCGCCCAAATGGTGAAGGAAGAGCTCCGGTGTCCACCACCTATGCATTTGGAGCCACATCTCAACCCTCCTTTGATGATACCTTCATTCGCAAGTCAGACATTGAAGCTCTCATTAAGGCTCGAAATGCAAATTCTCATCACTGAGTACTAAACCATTGATTATTGATTATGGAGCATCTCACCATATGATCAGGGACTCTAGCCTCATTAGCAATATTGAACCTGCCCTAGGAAGTGTAGTGATTGCTAATGGTGATAGGATACCTATTAGAGCCATAGGGAACTTGAAACTATTTAAAAAGGAGTCCAAGGCATTCTATATGCCTACATTTGCTTCTAACTTACTTTCAGTTAAAAAGACTACTACTGATCTTAAATGCAAGGTTATTTTCAGTCCTAATGATGTCCATTTTCAGGATATTGAGAGTAGTAAGATGCCTGGAAAAGGTGTGAGCAAGGAAATATTGTATTTGCTTGAAGACACCAAACTTAGTTCTGATTTTTCATGTGCTTTTAGTTCCACTCCTGTTTTAGCTTTTAATGTATTATGGCATGCTAGATTAGGCCACCCTCATTCTCGTGCTTTAGGATTGATGCTGCCTAATCTCTCCTTTAAAGCTGATAGTTGTGAAGTTTATATTCTTGGCAAACATTGCAAGTCTGTTTTTACTAAATCAACCACTATCTATGAGCACTGCTTTGATTTAGTTCATTCAGATGTTTAGACAGCTCTATGTGCCTCTAGGGAAAACCACAAGTACTTTGTCACATTTATAGATGAAAGATCAAAGTACACTTGGCTGACCTTAATCCAATCTAAAGATAGGGTGTTAGAAGCTTTTATGAACTTCCAAAGCTATGTGACTAATCACTTCAATACCAAGATTAATTTTTTTAGGTCAGACAATGGTGGGGAGTACACAAGTCATGAAGGTTCTGGAGTTCATGATCCACATTAGTCAGAGGAAAACCAGGAACAATCTGAGTCTCAAATCAATGAAGAGGAGGAGAATGAAGTGAATTAGGTGCAAAAAATAAGGAGAAGCACTAGGATCAGGAGAGATCCATCCAATTGGGTGAACACAAGGGTGTATTACAATGCCAATACAGTAGCACACCCAATACAAGTTGTATGCTCCCTAGCACACTATCCAGAGGAACACCAAGTCTTCATGAGTAACTTAGATCAAGAATACATACCAAGATCTTATGAAGAGGCTATGGAGGATGAAGAATAGAAAGAGTCTGGTGGTCATGAAACCAAGGCTATGATTGACAATGATACTTGGTATGAAGCTGAGATTCCAAAAGGCAAGAATGCAGTGACAATGAGATGGATATTCTCTATCAAGTACCTAGCCAATGGAAAACGGAAAAGGAAGAAGACAAGAGTGGTGGCTAGGGGATTCACTCAAACTTATGGAGAAAATTACCTTGATACCTTTGCATCAGTAGCAAAGATTTACACCATCAGAATCATTATCTCACTTGCTACCAACTTGGAATGGGATTTATGGCAAATGGATCTGAAGAATGCCTTTCTTCAAGGATAGCTAGAAGATGAAGTCTACATGAGGCCTCCTCTTAGTCTAGAACATTTAGTTAACCCATGAAACGTGTTGAGACTCAAGAAGGCTATCTATGGACTAAAACAATCACCAAGAGCCTGGTATCATAAGCTTAGCACCACCCTAAATGGAAAAGGGTTTAGACGATCTGAGGCAGACCATACCCTATTCACATTCACCAGCCAACAAGGTATAGTAGTCATCCTTGTGTATGTTGATGATATCATCATCACAAAAAGTGACAAACAAGGAATACAAGCTACTAAAGCTTGCTGGAAATCTGTATTTTAGATTAAAGACTTGGGTGAGCTAAAGTACTTCCTTGGAACTGAAGTATGCCGCTCTAAAGAGGGTCTCTTCTTATCCCAATAGAAGTACACACTTGATCTTTTGGATGGAACAAGTATGCTTGGAGAAAAACCAGCCAAGACTCCATTGGAAGATGGGTACAAGATCTTACGTGAGGGGGAGTATGAAGACACACCATTTGATGATCCAAAACAATCAGAAGACTAGTGAGTAAGCTTATCTATTTAACCATTACAAGACCTGATATTTGCTTTTCTGTGAACCAGGTAAGCCAGCATATGCAAGTACCAAAGGTTCATCATTGCAAAATGGTGGAAAGGATACTCAGATACCTCAGTGGAGCTCCTGGACAAGGAATATGGATGAGGTGTAAT
Source organism: Moricandia moricandioides (assembly GCA_905132885.1). Taxonomy (NCBI): domain Eukaryota; kingdom Viridiplantae; phylum Streptophyta; class Magnoliopsida; order Brassicales; family Brassicaceae; genus Moricandia; species Moricandia moricandioides. Next base: position 39,563 of record CAJHQQ010002807.1, read on the forward strand.
GGCAACACAGAAGTAGTTGGTTACTGTGATGCTGATTGGGCAGGAGATAGGAATGATAGGAAATCAACCACACGCTATTGCACTTTCATTGGAGGCAATCTAGTCACATTGAAAAGTAAGAAACAAAAGGTGGTCTCATGTTCAAGTGTTGAATCTGAATATAGGGCCATGAGGAAGCTTACAAACGAGATGGTATGAATCAAAGGACTTCTTAAAGACTTGGGTATAGAGACCCTTCTCCAATCACCATGCACTGTGATAACCAGGCATCTATACACATAGCCTCAAACTCAGTGTTTCATGAGAGGACTAAACACATTGAAGTGGACTGCCACAAAGTAAGACAAATGATGATTCAAGGAGTTATCTTGCCATGCTATACAAGGAGTGAAGATCACCTAGCCAACATCTTCACTAAGGCTGTAGGCACCAAGGTGTGTGAGTCCATCTATCCCAAGCTTGGACTCACAGACATTACTCAGGCATGATCCTCTTAGCCATGAAGGCTCTACTCTTTTTCCTTAGTATGTTTTTGTCCCATTGGGTTTTGCATACTAAGGCTTTAACAAGGGAGTTCTTCATGGTCTTCCAAGCTTGACTCATCTCTAGTGTCAAGCTTGAGGGGGAGTATTGACCTGAAGAAGCAAAGAAGATAAAGAGAAGAAGAGTTGCTCAGATATAAAGAACCTTGTTACACAAGGTATTCCGTACAACCTTGACTTCCAACCTAGGATTACTTTGAGTGACTTGGAAGGCAAGGGACTGATGAGACTCGACAAGCTTCATCCTCAGAAGCAGATTTGAAGTTTGAAATAATCTCCAGACCGTTGAGAGAGATCAGAGGCAAGTGGGAATAGTTTAAGATAAAAGTCACATGTCTAGTCCAAGCTTGGGAGCCCTTCAAGAGCTGTCCCTTTCTCTGGTTCAGACCAGAATAGATTAATCTTATTCTTCTTGTCTCCTTTTGTCTATAAATGAATGTTGTATGGTTCCTAAATCAAGTAAGGAAATAAACTCCTTCTTTATTCTCTATACTCTCTCGAATACAAACCCTTCTCTCTCTCTCCTTTCATTTCCGGATTAAACCTACTCTCTCTCTCTCTCTCTCTCTCTCTCTCTCTCTCTCTCTCTCTTGTTCTTGAGTGTTTTTCACTCCGTTCTTGATAAAACTTACACCCATCTGATTATTCGCAGTGGGAAGATGAACCAAAGTCGCGAGTGCTTCTGATCATGGATTCGAGTTGGAACGTACTCCCCCGTCTCAAAGTGGCTAGTTGACAATTTCAGTTCATTTCATAGGAGTAGGATGTGTTCTTTTCTTATTATCCTTGATGGGTTTTGTTTTCTTCTCTTAGTTTCTAAAGATTGAGCGAATTCCTTGAGCTTTACTTCGACTATGGCAATTCTACATATTTCATGTATTAAATTCATTTGTTGGTTTTTGCAAGTTTCTTGAGTAAAAGTTTCATAATGTTTGGAATTTTTCTTAGATATTTTTTGTATCTTTGAACTTTCGTCTGGTTTTGGGATGTTATGGCTTGAAGTTTGAGGGTTGGAATTTGGGGTCTTTTAAAATGAAGAGAACTGTAACATTCCAGAACCCAAGACCAATAAATAATTAATTGTTTTAAAAGGAAGATCGTTAGATCAATGGCCCATTATGGTTAAACCTAGGTTGCCTCTTTCTGATCTTGGACAAATATATTGATCTAATAGTTAGAAAGGCATCCCAAAATTATAGATACATCAATCGCTTACAAAGGCCTATCATTTCAAGTACATTTGGTTATGGTGAGTCAGACCACACAAAGAGACAAGCTATCTGGAAGGAACTATCCTCTCTACAGTCCGTCATGGGAGACCCCTGGTTCCTAACGGGAGACTTCATGAGTTAGTAGATAACAATGTGAAAAGTGGAGGTTAAGTTAGGGCGAAAGGTACATTATGCACTTTCAAAATCTTTCTATCACAGAACGATCTATTCGACCTAAAGCACTATGGAAATTTCCTCTCATGGAGGGAACATAGAAACTCACATGTGGTACAATGCTGACTGTATGGGTCCGTTAACGCACATGTGGTTTAAAACCCATGATAAGGATCCATACTCTCTTCCTGATGGGACATCCACCAAAGGCAAGAATATTTCTCCCGACACGTTCTAAATGTAATATCACTATTTAGGAAAAATAAATTTTCGGAAAAAGCCAGACGTCGCAAAAATTTCAAAAATACATTCCCAAACTCATTCAAACTTCTAAAAACAGTCTTCGTAGGACTATAATTCGACAAACTAGCTCCGGTTAGAAAAGACAAGTACTTGCTATTACATCACTTCCGTCGACTGGCCCAAATGGATAAACCAATTGTTCTCAAAAGATAAGCGCAGTATAATCCAAAATTTTGGTCAGTACTTACAAGACTTAAAAATTGTCTTTGGAGTTCCCGATCGATGTAAATCCCGTAAGCCGAGAAATCATCTCAGATTTCAATATCGAAACAAAATCAGGTCAAAAGAACAACGAGTCAAGAAAGCCAGGAACGATCCCGCATACTCCATACACAAAATTAAATCTAGGTCGTACCCTAACTACACTATTAACTCTCAATGGTGTAGTATCATTGATACGAGATACAATAATTTGTCTCTTTGTCGGTCCTTACACATTTACGAGTCTCCATGAATATTAATTTCTCAAACATCCTCGTCTTTTAGCAAACTTCAAGTACCGCGATCCGCTAGAGAGAAATAAATGGGGAGCTTACTCACACTCTCTCACTCTTGTTGGCACTTTATTCGTAAAAAGAAACCAAAAAGAAATTCATTAAAACCCCAAGGGGCGAACTCAGTTCACATCATCATACATATCCTAAAAGGAAACACACTCCCTTAGAACACAAAGCCCTTCATGAGTCGATTACATAGTTACCAGAAATCAAACTCCCGATCGAATAGTCGCTGACACCAAGCTGAGATGGAGGTTTATCCACCACACCATCCTTATGCGGAATTTTGGTCCCAACCTCTGAATCAGGGGAAACAGGAATCGGGGCCAAGTAGTCCTGAATTCTCTCTATGATTTGGGAATCAACGGCTCCAAACCAAAATTATTACTCATATGCCTTGACATTACATCCATCTTAGTGTTATAATACATATGTGTCCTGCCTCTTGAGCTACAAGGCAACACAGAACCCCTGGACTCACGATAATCACCAAACGATTTATGAACCCTCACCATCTCCTCCAGGGCAGCCGCGATCTGAGCCGAGCGATCCTGGAAGATCGAGGCCATCTCCCACCTCCCCTACCTGTGCGCAAGGCGAAGCCTAAAGGCTTGCTTCAAAGAATGCGCTTCAGTCTCGCTCTACAAGTGAGCAACTTATTTCTCGGCCTTCTCAGCCCTAATACGCAATGTTTGAGCCTCCAAACAACTTGCCGTAAGAGCATCATTCATCATATGGAAGCTCTTAAGAAAAAGAGCTAAGGGATTGAAAATAACTTGACTACAAAATTAATCAAGTATGAAACTAACCTCCCATGCACATCCGTAAAGCCTCTTCAAACTTCCCCAATCCGGTAGGCTCATTATCGGCCGGGGGTTGGTGAAAAGGGATCCGGAGAAAAGCCAAAAAAGCAGCGTCAAGTTATGGAACTTCAGTACCGAACCCTGTAAGTGGGGTCTGGAAGGTACCACTTGTGCCAGCCTCATTCGGAAAAACAGGTATGTAACCAATCATCCACGGGCAAGTCCGCTCCAGCAGTAGCAACATCATCCTCTTCGACGACAATGCACTTGTTCTTCGGAGGCCTTCCCTCTCCCTCACCGATGGTATCTCGTACGGAACATACCCTTCCATGTTCAGCTCCGAGTCTTCTTTAACTAACTGACGAGGCTGAGCTCAAGATTGATGGTATGCAACTTCCGCACAAACTCGTTGCAGAGAGACGTACCCCAAAAGAACGGGCCACCACGACGAATATCTCTAACAAGGAGCAAATCCTCCGGAAAAGGATGGAGAGGATCATGAACTGCAAAACAAAGAAAAACAAACTCAAGGTTAGATATCGTCAAAAGCAAAGCTGTCAGAGTATCTGAATGCGATACCCTTTCAGGCACATTTGTGTTTGAAAATCGTTATGCACTTTTCCTCAACGGATGCACTATCTATTTGAACGAAGAAGTAGTAGTTTTGCCACTGCTTCACGTTCGAAGCAAACCCTTTGATTATCACCATATTTTCTCTCGGCTTGTGATATACCATGGATTTTACCTATTTTACCTATGATATATAGAGTATTTTTAGAGTCTTTTATATGCATTTGGTACTTTTTAGAGTATTTACAGGTCCAGGTACTCATTGGAAGAAATTGGAGCTTTTGGGATATTTTGAAGCATTTAGGATGCTCCGCAGAAACTCAGAGTCGGATCCCGATTTATGAGGGTACCATCGATCGACTTCACACACTGTGCATCCATTGACAGCCAAGTCGACAACAAGATTGGTGAAGGCTTGAGAAATTACAAGTTTTACCCAGAAGTTTCATTATTTGCAAGACAAGCCCCTGGCCGAAATTTAGACTGTTTATTAGGGTTTTCTATCTTAGTTTTAACCTAAGCCTAGGGGACCTAAGAATAATTGGTCTTCTAAGTTACACAAGAGTTTTGGAATTAAGAGTTGGAACACCTTGCTATATCTATTGGATAGAAAAATCTGATCATCATTACAGAGAAGATCTTGAACTCCTTATCTTTTTACTCATTTCATTCTACGCAATTTATTCATGTTCTTTATTGCTATGTATGAGTAATTCAGTGTTAGAAATTAGGGTTCTATAGCGTAAGCGAGAGTTTGGTTATTCCCTGGAATCTATCTTGAACAATATAAATAACTGGTAACAAACGAGAGTTGAATTGGAAGCTTAGAGAACCCATCAAACTGCAAAACTAGTACTGTTTAGAATGGACATCGATCGACGCCACCTTATGACCATCAATTGATACTTAGTTGAGTTGCGCGAGAGCGATCTCATAAACCCTAAGGTTTGAGTACATAACGATGCTTAATAAAACTCTGGCAATCTATTAATTTGTAGTATCTAATCTTACCTAAGAATTTCCCCTAAGTCTAATCTTTTAATTTGATCCTCACAAACCAAATCGCGTTTATTGTTATTATTATAATTCATCTAGCTTTAATTTGGAAACAATAATTCTATTGTGCAATCCTAAAGTCTCTGTGGATTCGATCCCTAAGTACTACACTAAACCTCTTATTTGAGAGAGTAAAGTGGGTAATAAGCTTAATTTGAAGGTGAAATAAAAACTCCACATCAGCTTGAAACAATACTTTAGTGAGTTTTCCATACCAATTGGGCACAAAAAAGCCTCGAGATAATCGGCACTAAGATCCATCACTCGCTCAAAGCTCAGTACCAGTATCCATATGAGATGCTAAAGGCCGTGAGGAGACATCTAGCTTATCGAAACCAGAAATGGTTCAGGGTCTAAATTATGATCTTTGGGATGGGAAACCAAAAACGAAAACGCAAAATATGTGCCACGTAACACGTGAAGTAACCACGATGAGGAGAATCAGCGCTCTCCCCATGCCTCGGTAACCAAAACTCAACTTCACCTGAGACCCGACAGATACTCTGAGTGGTGTCGAGGAAACAATATGTATAGGAAAAAGACAGAAGACCAACGATAACAAAGGAGTTAACATAGGTCTGTAGATACACCAGAAGCTAACTATTTTGAACCCAAACCACCAGACCCTTCATGGAGAGCCACACCTCAAAAGAAAGGGTACCCACTAGTCTCAGATTCTTATGCTAACCAAGTACCACCTATGTATTCTTTTTTAGGAACTACTTGGCCAGACGACTAGCTTACATGGGAGAGGAGCATGGATGATTGGTTTTCATACAATCAGATACCAAAGAAAGCAAGGCTAGGCCATGCCATCAAGCAACCCACCGGAAGTGCTTACAAATGGTGAAAAGAATAGATTATGCCCAAGGTAAAAGTACAGAAGAAGTTGTCACCAACTGGGAAGATCTTAAATGGGTCATGATCAGGAAGTATGTGTCTTCACGTCCATCACAAGAAACCAGAGAAAAATAGCCAAGTAGATTTTCAAACCATGGGTCTAAAGAGGCAAGAGAATTGTGCCACAAGAAGGCCATAGAAGCATGATCCAACAAGACCAGATTCGGCCAAACCAGAAGCACACAGTCATCTATGATCAATAACAACATGATGACGTCTCAAAGGTCTCAAAGGCAAAGGCCTGGAGAAGAAGAAATTTTCCAGCCTAAGCACGTCCGACAGATCCAAAGAAAAACCTGAACAAGCGATTGTTCTAGCAAAGGCTAAAGAGAGTTCAAACCCAAAGGAAAAGGAAGTCACAAGCCAAGGTAAGTTTTCTAACGCTAAGAATTTAAATGATCAGAAATGTTATAGATTTCATAAGAGAGGACACTCTACTATAGTTTGTCCAACCAAGCAAGCATTAATAGAATATCAGTAGAAGAGAAAACTGAAATATCTACAATGAGTAATAGTTTTATTTAATCTGATCTATGGGTTCCAATTTTTTTTGTGTAATGCACTTGTCTTTGTCAAAGGGTATTGCAACAGGAATAAGCATGAGTTCAAATGAGAGGAACCACAAGGCGTCACCATTGAAAAGGACCTAAGATGGTTCAAGACACAATGCAGTCCATGTTACTTAAAGAAGCAAAACCAGTGTTGAAATTTCCCTACCAAGGTAAGTGGCTAGCACCACATTTTGATACTGGTACTGACGTGTATGCTCATGGTACAGAAGGGAACAAGGAGAGTTCTAAGCTCACTGAAGTCCCAAGGAAATAACAGAGGCACGAGTTCAATCAAGAGGCACACAACAAGTGGAAACCCAAAACTGAACAATGGACTGTTCAAATTCCAAAACCTATGGTAAGTTTCATTTTTGACCAGCATGTTCTTAATACTCTCGTGAAAATATTGATGCACTTGTCTTGTCCAAGAGAAGGTGAAACAGGTCTAGGAAACCAAAGAGAGTACACGACCAAAAGACAAGGGACACCAACCATGGTGTTATCAGATGCTGTCCAGAAACTAGGCCTAAGAAATGTTGAATCATTGTCAATCAAATTCAGCATAAGCAAGGTAAGTTTGTCTTAAGTTAAAACGTCTTTATCACTTGATAATGCAGACATCATGCACTTGTCCTTGCCAAAAACCTTTGATCCAGGAATAAGACAAGAAGGGAGACAAAACAACCGAGATTCAAAGTTGCAAGAAAGACATCTAACCAACACAAGTCGTCCAAAGAAGGTAGTCATTCTTCAACTTGTGGAAGCTATCAAACTAAGTCTGAAACTTACATATTTTGTTTATCAGTTTCCAAAAACAGATATAATGCACCTGCTCTTTGGCTAGAATGTCAAAAAAAATTCAGGTTGCAAAGAAGAAAGCTTCAAAGAAATCCCATCGGAAATCTTTTGTTGCTAGGAGAATCAACTCTAAAGATGGTCAGAACCGGGGCCATTATAAGTGTGAAAGACCATCCATTCCAGGAGAGGTGCAATTACCATGTCCATGGAAGAGGCGTGATCATTTCCTATCTCTTCAAAGAAGAGCCACCAGATGCATCATGCATCACAACACCAAAATCATACCAAGGTAAGACTCTAAACTCCCAAAGAAGAATGAAAGCTAACTTGCTCTATCTTGGTGCAGACCATACAATTTTGAGGACGAAACTTATTGAAGGGGGAGGGAATGTTGTAAGCCCAAAAATGGTACTTGAACCAGAGGCCAGACCGATGCACCAATCAACCACCCAAAGGACTAATCATGATATGTGTTTATTCAAAATATCATATCTCACCAACGACGAGGACTTTCACCATGAAAAAACAATATTCATGGATTCTACACTCACGAAGGATTCAAGTCCAATTTGAATCATACCCAAATCTATCCGGACCAGGAAGATATGAATTATACAAACTGAAGGTTCTCCAGCCCATCCATATGCGGGTACCAGGCTTTAGAAGAGGATTCAAGTCCAAAGAAGAAACGTTCTGTATCAAAGCCAATCATGGATTCAATATGGGTTTATATTATCATACAATCACTTATTCACAAACTTCGTATATTTCCAACAAGCCTATAATGAGGAGAAATGGCCACGGAATTATGAATTTATGATCCAATCTCCAAAACCGGTCAAACCAGTTCTACACTTGCCTCAAATGGAAGCTAAATGGTTCAATCAGCTACAAACCAAACATTGGTGGTCAGGAGATCAATCTAGGCATTTAGTAGGCTCATCCAACGATCCAGAATATCCAGACAAGTCCGTTCCATGCACCAGCAACCATAGTATCATGAGATCCTCATTAACAACAAATTTCCTTATCGGGATGCATTCTCACCTGAAGCCATAATTTATCTACGACCAGGCCACCCATGCTGCAGCGTTTTGGAAGCATTATTTACTTGTTTAATATTCCTAAGATGCACCAGCACTCACCGGAACACACGGATTCAAGCAGGACCAGAGTTACCATTTTGGAGCTATTTTTGGGATCATTTGCCATCAATTCCCAACAGCTCTTTTCAAGCCAAGACAACAAAGATTTCGACCAAGTATTCAACATTAAATATGTTCCCAACAAGCTTACCTACACCCTCAAACCTTCCAGATACAAAATCAGAATAAAATCCCGTGAAGAAAGCCATTGGATCCAAGAAATCCTCCAACGGCGAGTTTTATCGGTTTTTCCTTATTTGTTTGCTTCTTTCTTGTTCTTAGTTTCTCAGAAGCGTGTACTGAGCATTATATAAGATCCTTTGCTTTCTCATTTGTAGTTCACCTTTCAATCTTAAGAAATAATAATCAGTTTGTTTGTTTTTATCAAAGAAAGTCTTTGAATAGAAATCTATCTTTAGGATACATCGAGTGATTCTTGTGTTATGTTGATTTGTTTAGCATAGAATGTTTGTGTGAGTCAGGAGCCAGTGTTATCCCATATTGAGAGATTAAATCAACCCACCAGATTGAGAGAGTCAATCCTTATCCAGCAATCCATCATCAATACATTGATCTTATCGGAGAGTGTTGAACAACCAGCCGGAGCGATCCCATCAACCATTCAACCATCCATCAACTTCAATCTGACCATATCCATCTCTATCTCTTTATTTCTTTGTTTGTTGTCATTGGTAAAATTCTCACGAATTTACCTTTGTTTCTAGGTTCATTTCATCATCCATCCATCGGGATTGAAAGAGAGTGTTGAACAATCAACTTTCATATCTCCACATTGACCAAATCAGTGGGAGCTTACAACAAGAAGTGAAAAAGATGTAGTTTTTGAGCATAAAAATTGAGATAGATGGATTGAACATCGATTTTTAGAAGCATTAAGAGTTTCAAATTGCTTGTTCATGGTGGTTGTAGTAAAATACTCTTTTTCGAATGAAAAATGTAATGGAATTTCCGTGAATAATCTTAAATTGGGTGAATAAGAAAAATGAAAGTTTCAAAAAATTATAGTTTAGTTTTGTGTTTGACTTTGAGTTTTGAATCATATTTTCAAAAAAACCTTCATTTTTATATACATATTTCGGGAAATTGAAAATTAAGAAATAACTTTAATTGACTTGTTTTTTTTAAATATAAGTACATGTGTCAAATTTTTATTGGTCCAGAGATTTGTACTTATTTATATCAATGTTATTAAAATAGAAGTATATTTACAAAGGAGAAATTTCATTTCTACACTAAGTTTGATACCACTTTGCAAATTTATCTTTAATGAATGACTATTTCCAAAAATATCTTAACTTTTTGATGAAAATAAACTTAGTTGATTTTTTAAAATATTTATAAAAAAAATTAGTAACTCAACCTCACCCCTTTAACACTAAACTCTAAACAATAATCACTAAAGTGTAAACCCAAATGATAATATATTTTTGATATGATGTATTTTTGCAAAGTGCTACTTAACTTATGATATTCTTAGCAATTTCTCATTCATAAACTAACCATTAAAACTATAACTTATTTACATCTCTACTGAAGTAGTAAATAAACTTAATTTTAAGCATTTATTGTCTTTTCCTTATTTAATAAAAAAATTCCTAAATTGAATACACAACAAATTCAGATTAATTCTATAGCTAAACTATAGGACCTATTAAAATTATATGTCGACAACTAGAACATTAATATTAGTTGTTTTCATATGCTATATGTCCATCTATACAATACACCTTTAATATTATGTATCTCAACCGTTACAAATGTAATAAGTATAGTCGTCCATCGATAAAATACATTGATTCATGAGTTTTTGTTAGGTTCACCCCCTAGAGTGAACCTCTAAGTTCATCAATCAATAGAAATTTGTTATTTTATTTTTAGTTTTTGAAAAAAGAAAACAAAATATTTACAAAATCATATTATGTTTTTTAAAATAAAAATATAAAATCTAAATAAAAAATACTAGCTGCGGAAAAAGAATATTTTTAAGATTATTAACGTCAGCAAAAGATTAAATCATAAATTTTAAACATTAAATCCTAAATCTTTGGGTAAACCATAAAACCTTGGATAAAGCCCAAACATTAAATCATAAACACCAAACACTAAATCGTAGACACTAAATCTTAAAGGTTGTCGGCAAAACTCTAAATCCTAAACCTTAAGCCTTAGGGTTTAAGTTTTACCTAAGGGCTTACTATTTACCTAAGACTTTAAGGTTTATCCAAAAGTTTAGGATTTACCCAAAAGTTTAGGGTTTACTCAAAGGTTTATGGTTTAATGTTTAGGGTTTAGTGTTTACAATTTATGGTTTAATATTTAGTTGACCGCGTTAAAAAAAATTGTAGCTACTATTATTTTAATTTATTTTACTTTTGTATTTTAAAAACATAATATAACTTCATAAATATTTTGTTTCTTTTTTCTTCAAAAAATGAATATAACGTGGTAAATTTCTATTGATTAGTGAACCTATATGTTCATCCTAAGAGATGAACCCAACAAAACTCAGGTCAATGCACGATATTTTGCCTTGTAAAATTTAGTTGGGATATACATTTTACACCAGGGTTCTGTGTTATATTTCTCATGATTTTAATTCATTAAATTTTTTTTATATCTCTTCTATTAAAATTAAATACTCGCAATTTAATATTATACATTAGTTCAAACTCTAATAATAGTTTAATGATATTTGTAATATAAATTCTAAACACATACGTAATATAAATATAAACTCAAATTGTATGAGAAACTCATATATAAAATAAAGGGTCTTTGCAAAAGTGACTCAAAATTTGAAGTTAAATGCAAAACTAACCCATTTTTTTATAACTTTAATTTACCTTATTCGCCCTAGATGTTCGAATTATTCACGAAAATGCCATTGCTCTTTTTTTTCATTTTTTTAAATGAGTGTTTTGCTCTATCATCCTCATCTTCATCAAGTATTTACAATATTGTCAATACCATAAATACACAACCACCATGAACAACCAATTTGAAATTCTTAATGCACAAAAATTCGGTTTTTTTTCTCTTCTTTTCTCATTTGTTATTCACACAAACCACATCTCTTTCACTTTCTCTCAAAATTCATCGAAAAAATTCAAGATTTTGATTTTAAACTTTGTAAGGTTCATAGAGATATTGAAACTCATGATATTTGGTCATTAATGAGTTGATAACATTCTTGGTGAAGTTCTATGAGTTTAGAGAAGCTAAACAAGTCATCTCACGTGTTCAAGATATGAAATTGATTTTTTTTTCCAGATTTGTTCGCGAAGAAGACTTCTCTAGAAGTCTTCTCCTTAGTCTTCTCCTACGAGAAGACTTCTGGTCAATGCTTATATTAATTTTGCAATTCACCTTTTTCTGGGTTTTTTGTAGAAGACTCCTCTAGAAGTCTTCTACCTTTCCTTTGTTAACAAAACAAAAACAGGGAGAACCGAGAAGAATTAAACATGTTAATTTTGAAATTGACCAAAGTTTGTCAGAAATTTGATTTTTTATAGATGACTTCCCAAGAGGTCTTCTCTAGCAAGACTTCTAGGGAAGTCTTCTTTACTGTTTAGTGAAGTCTTCTCACTGTCACAAGAAGTCTGCGTGGATTACTTTTGCAATTGACAATTAATACTAAAAAAATATGTTTTTTTTGTTCTAAGAGAGAAGTCTTATCTCAAAAGACTTCTAAAGAAGTCTTCTCTAGAAAAGTCAAATATAGTCAATTGCAAAAGTAATCCATGAATACTTCTTGAGATGCTGAGAAGACTTCATGTGAACGTAAGAAGACTTCTTTTGAAGTCTTCTATAAAAATTCAAATTTTTGACAAACTTTAGTTAATTGCAAAACTAACATTTTTAGAATAGAAGACTTCTCTATAAGTCTTCTTTGAGATTTTCGAAAAAAAATCAAATTCAAAAGTAAGCAAATATTTACAAAGTAAGACTTCTCAAGATGTCTTCTGTAGAGTAGACTTCTTAAGAAGTCTTCCTTCATAAATTTGCAATTGCAAAAATGACCTAAACGGAAGACTTCTTAAGAAGTCTTCTCTTAGAAGACTTCCTAAGAAGTTTGCTACGTCAATCTTTATTAAACTTCAATTTTCTCAAAACGTAAAATGAATTTTGTTTTTTTCTTGTTAATTCATGTGTATTAGTCAATATTGGGTTTCTTGAGTTAAATTCATAACTTAATTGGTGATAATTATGAGGTTACAAACATTCATGTTTATTAATGTTTCTAGCTAAACTAAGAAGACTTACATAGAAGTCTTCCGTGAGAAGACTTACAAGGAAGTCTTCCGTGAGAAGACTTACAAGAAAGTCTTTCATGAGAAGACTTACAGGGAAGTATTCTACGTTCATTTTTGTAAAATTTGTTAAGGAACTTCAATATATATTTTCTAAATTTCAAAAGTGTCAAGTAACTTCAACAATATCAAGTCATGTGGTTTAATGTGTCTTCTTATATTTTAAGATATACTTTTTAATTTTTATGAAATTTAAAATTGTAATTTTCACTTATAACTTAAGTTTCCCGCTTAAATTTTATTTTTTGCTTAAATTTCCCGCTTCCGAGAAGACTTCTCCAAAATTCTTGTGAGAGAATACTTAACTTTTCCTAGTGAGACTTATATATTTTTTGATCTTTAGTGAATTTTACTAAGTTTTCTTGAGAGGTCTTTTCTTTTAGTTTGTAATAAATTTGACTAAATTTAAAAATTTTATGTTGTTTTGGGTAGTATGGTTAAATAGTTTTTGTTATGAAGTTCCAATAATGTCTAAGAAATTTTGAAAAATAAAATAAAATATTGTATACATCAACATATTTACGAATTATTTTCATTAACATCTTTTCAAATTAACAAAATAATTCATAATTAAAAAAGTATACATAATAATCATTAAACATACCATAAACAAAAGAATTACAAAATAATCATTAACATTTTCATTGGAGACTTGTGGAAGACTTCTAGAAGATTTGTAGAAGACTTCCAGAAGTCTTCGAGGAAGTCTTCTAAAATTTAAGCGGGAAATCTTCTAGAAGTCTTCCAGGAGTTTCCGAAGTCTTCCAGAATTCTTCCAAAGTCTTACCAAGTATTTCTAAGTATTCTCTTCTTCTCCTTCATACCAAAAGAAAAGATCAGATTCTTAACCAAAGAATACAATCAAAAATAAAAGAGAAATCAAAAAGGTAAAACCTTTAAATTTGTTAATGCCTCTAGAGGTTTCCACCTACATAAAATGTTGTGTTATCTTCTTCTCATTCATACCAAAAAGAAAAGGACAGACCTTTAACCATTTAAAACTATCACAAACACAAAATATGAATAAAAAATGTCATACATTTAACCTTGTTACATTAAGTTGAATTTTTAGAATCTAACATATAAAACACAACAAAAATACATATTCAAAATTTATAGATCTACCTTTAAAGGAGTGAAAGATGAGAACCATGTAATGAGAATACTTAAGAGAAAATGAGAAATGAATATAAAGTTAGGTGTTTTCAAGTCTAAAGAGATTAGAGAGAGGTTGGAGAGTTTTAGAGTGAGAAACATTACATTTTTGCTGCAGCCATTTGAGAGGAAGACAAAGAATGTGTAAATTTTCTTTAAATATGGAGACAAAAATCCTATTTTCGATATAGAAGACTTCCCGAGAAGTCTTCTAAAAGAAAAATTCCCAAATTATGAAGTCTTCTAGATGTCTTCCAAAACCCTATAATCTAATACATGAGAAGACTTCCGAAGACTTCTGGAACACTTCGCATTAGGCGGAAAACACATATCATCTTATTTTGAGAAGACTTCTAAAGAATTCTTCTTGGAGTCTTCTAGTAGTTAGAAGACTTCTTGAGAAGTTTTCTCGGAGTCTTCCGGGAAGTCTTCCAGGAGTTAGAAGACTTTCTCGGAAGTCTTCTGAAACCTTCAAATCAATTAACTAAGCAAAAAACACTTTTTAAACATAAAAAAACTTAGAAAGTGTTTAAAATCATCTTATTAGAGAATCACTAACACATATTCGTTAAATTAAAAAAAAAAAGTTAAAAAGATAAGATTTCAAACTCTACCCCTAAAACTACCTTCAATACTATAACATTTGTTACTAAAACCTAAACCAATGACTATCATGACTCATTCTACATTAAATCATCTAGGTTGGAAAAAAAATCAATTTTAGTTGATATAAATTTACATCATTTACAAATGTTTGTGGTTACTCGATTTCTATTTTCCCTATATAAATATTTTTTTTATAAATTTTATAAATTATTTTTAAGATTTATTGTTTGATAAGACTTCTAGAAGACTTACTTGGAATTCTTCTCAAAGAAGACTTCTGGAAGACTTTTGGAAGACAACAAGAAGACTCCTGGAAGACTTATGAAAGACTCATGGAGGACTTCTCGAAGACTTCGCCATTAGGCAGAAATTTGAATTTCACTGAAATTCAAGCGGGAAAATTGTAGAGTTCTTTGTAAAGTCTTCCATAAAGTCTTATATTGCATTATACGTTACAAAACATCCATGGAAGTCTTTTGGAAGTCTTCTGAAACCCTAAAATCAATTAACTAAGCAAAAACACTTCCTTAAGCATAAAAGAAACTTAGAAAGTGTTTAAAATCATCTTATTAGAGGATCACTCACACATATTCGTAATATTCAAAAAATAAAAAGTTAAAAAGATAAGATTTCAAAATCTACCCCTAAAACTACATACAATACTCTGACATATTTTATTAAAACTTAAATTAATGACTATCATGACTCATTCTATATTAATCATCTAGGTTTTGAAAACAATTCAATTTTAGTTGATATAAATTTACATCATTTACAAATGTTTGTAGTTACATGATTTATATTTTCCCCATATAATTATTTTTTATAAATTCTATAAATTATTTTAAGATTTATTGTTTGAGAAGAATTCTCACACGAAAAATTATTATGATAAAATTGCTTACAATTTTTTTTGTTTGCTCATAAGGAGTTTTTTGTATTTTCAATAGCGTTTTGGGTTACTTTTACATTTGATTTAATTTGGGGTATATTTTTGCATTTAAAATCAAGTTTTGTGTCATTTTTAACAATTTCCCCTAACATAAATTCTAAACTCATTTGTTTAAATTTCAATGATATACTGTTGTATAATGTTTTCATATAAATATAAGGAAATTATTAATAAATTTGGAATTTGATTATATGATACTATCGTCGGTTATAAAATTGATTGTTATAAAAAATAAATATCTATATTTAAAAATCTCATAATACCAAGGACAAATTTCTCAAATAGACATTTAAAAAAAATTGTTATAAAAAATAATTAAAATAATATTTTTTCAGTATTTAATATTTTTTGTTCTTTTAATTTTAGACTTCACCACCCCATAACTCTAAATACTAAGTCTAAATTAGTTATCCCAAGAAATATAAGTGTATATTTACACCATTTAATAAAATTTATTTAAATTATTTTTCTATTTAAAGTGTATTTTAGTGGAAAAAAAATTTAGATCTATCTGAGGATATTCATCTTATACCAATTGGGTAATACATTTGAAATTATTAATATATATTATACAATTTATACAAAACAAAAAGCCAAGACCTTTCCCAAAGCAGTGGCAAGCTCACCACGAGTGAAGTTGGCTGCAGCAGCGGTAGTCAAAGGGATCCCGTTTTTCGGAACAGACGAAGCATACGGAGCTTGTAATCCCAGAACAAAGCAGACGGAGCCTGTAGACGATCTCGTACCACAAACCCAGATCAAAAATTCAATCAAAAACCAGAAAAGATATTAAAATTTGAGATGGGGGAAGGAAAAAATATAGATGAAGTTTACAAAACCTCAAAGAGAAAGAGAGAGTAGGGGATCGTCACTTTTTCCCTAAATTAAAAAACCTAGAATTTTAGTATTTTGGGCTTGCCCAATGTCTAATTGGTCTTAGACCATATTACTATGGACAATATTGGTTCTGGACCAAATTAGATCATGTGTTGTTTGGTCTTGTCCATGGACCGCCCACAACAATTTGGACAGGGCTGGCCCATGGACGGCCCGACCATTTGACAGTACTACAAAAAGGTACTTATAAAAAGTAAAAATTAATATTCGCACAGTTGAGTCAGCGAAAACAGCCTAAGTTCTCTGTTTCATCTCGCCTTCCTTGGTTCTTTTTAGCTCCTTTCTTCTTATTGCGCTTGAGACCATTTCTAAACTCATCGGAAATCAAACACTTCTCAGTAAAACAGAAACCAAAGAATGGAAGTGATGAGCTTAACGGCTCCATCTTCGCCAAGAAAATTCTCAGGCTGCTTCTTAAGCGCTCCAACAAGCCCACGAAGAATCACAGAGTGGTACAGAGAGTACGAGGAGGCAACTAGAAAATTCTCCGACCGTTCTTTGATTCCTTTCGATTGGGAAGAGAATCCAGGCACTCCGAGGAAGATCAGAAACCATGAAGAAGATACTGTGAAGGATTTTTCCTTCGAGTTCGGTGAGAAATTTGAGACGAGGTCACTTTTCGCAGAAGAGCTCTTTGATGGAGGCAAAATCAAACCCTTGAAGCCTCCTCCGTATTTGCAGTTAGATAATCAACAATTCAAATACAAATTCTTGTCTCTAGTTTCTTCTCCAAGATCGCCTATTGCTCATAGTAAAGACATCCTCCGCAAAGCTTTTTCGCCAAGAAAGAAACCTGTATATGTAGATCCTTTTGAGGTCGCCATAGAAAACACTCGCAAAGGCGTTGGAGAGGCAAGAGGGAGAGAGAGACGACAGAATTCGAGCCGTAAAGTAACTCGATCACTTTCTCCTTTTCAGGTTTCGGCTTATCCATGGGAAGAACAAGAACAGAAAGAGGCACAAGGACAAGAACAGAGGAAAGGTTCCTTCTCTTCTATACCGTCTACATCTTCATCAACTCCCGTGTCTTGCAAGTCATCTTCCTCAAAGAAATGGAGACTAAAGGACTTGCTTCTTTTCCGTAGCGCATCAGAGGGAAGAGAAAGGCACAACAACAAAGATTTGGCGAAGTCGTTTTCGGGTTTGTTCAGGAAACAAGAAGACAGCAAGACCTCGAGCTCTAGAGGAAGAGGATCAGAATCTATCTCCTCCCATGAATTCCATTACATGTCTAAAAAAGCAGAAGCGAATGGCTT
>CAJHQQ010002808.1:0-57301 GCA_905132885.1 Moricandia moricandioides
TAGCTAAACATCTGACACATCTGAGCAGTTCTTCATCTCTAAAAGCTCCAAAATCACCGAAGTTCTCCAGAACGTACCTGAACCTGAAAATACTCTAAAAATACTCCAAAACATATAACAGACTCTAAATAGGGCTGATAACATGGCACAATAGTGCTTAATATCAGGCCCTGTCATTAAGCTAGGTAAACTATAAATAGTGGTTTTGGTTGTAAGTCTATGAGGAATATGAAATTATCTAAAATACTAAAGCGAATGAAAATATGGAAAAGTGATAGATCTAGCATTTCAGGCAAGTGAATTTTAATGGATAGGATGCATGGAATTATTAATATGCGAGAACAATAAATGTTAACTAGTCCGACCCCCTATTGTCCCAATTCTCGTATGCAGACAAAGAAGTGCACCGTCGATCAACGGCTAAGGCCTGATGTTGATCGACGCTAATCAGACATGAAGTTCATCCACTATGCTAATTACACCAGATCTCTCATGCATCTAACAACCTATCTCAATTAAATCAATTCTGGCACATAACTTACTCTCGTAGTTGTCCATGTCCTAATTCAGGTTCCTAGGTAGCTACTCTAGAACGCAAGCATTAAACATAATTCCAAAGATTGATACTACTTCATTATATCAATCCTATTTTGGGGCTAATTCATCAGTACCATTAGGAACCCTAAATCTAACCGGTGAATTACTCAGACATGATCAAAGAAAACATGATGAAATAAATAATATAATGCATAGAATAATAAAAGGGGTTCCAATACAGATCTCTGAAGGAGTTCAGTTCTCCTCACTTAAACTACTAAATCTCAATGCAAGAAAACTAAAAGCTGTAAAATAAAACGTCGTTCTCCTGCCTAAACAATGGCAGAACCCATCTTAACTAGGTCAAAACTCATCATGGGACATTCTCGTAATTCATCTTGACTTGGGCTTGAAGTCGGCCAATTCTCTGCGAGTGGACAGTCGATCGACAACAAGGATGCTCCGTCGATCGATGGTCATGCTTAAATTCGACTCGTACTTAGCTGTAGATATCTCTTCTGAATACTCTAACAAGCTCCATGATCTCCATAATGTCCAAAACGTACCTTGACCTGTAAACACTCTATAGCACAGTCTGGACACACATAATAGACTTCAAATAGGGTCCAAATGATGGTCTAAAATTGGTAAATAATAAGGTATATCAAGTACCTTCATCGATTTACGCCTGAAAAATATCGGTCGACACCCCATCCTTCATAAGCACCGATTGACACCTGTACAGTGTCGATTGACACCTTCTCATTGGCGATTGGAACTCCCTCTGTTCTCAGATACGAACTCTACTTCTGTAACTTTAATTTGAGTTTTACTTATTTATTTTGTTAGTCTCAGACTGTATAACACTATGGAAAGCGTTGTTTAAGTCTGGGGGAGGTTTCTACTAATGTTATGTTTTGTTTTGAGTGTCAGTTAAGCTGTTTTATTGGGTCAAAATAGAGTAAGTTGGGGATAATGAACCTTTTTAGTATACCGCCTACCAATCTCTAGCACCATATTGAGTTTTTGATTTGGACGTGGTATTGAATGGAAATACCAAAGTGGATCAAACTGCAGTAACATCCACACTTACTAGAGAAGGCTGAAGAAACCAAAGCTGACCTCCAAGCTAATCAATTGAATTTTATTGTCTTGGGGCTTGGTGTCCACTGGATCGGATTCCTCCTGCAAGTCTGGAAGGTAAAGTCTGTGTTTTTGGTTTCCCTCTCTCCTCTCTTCGGCATCTAGAAAAAAAGAACTAAATAGATTTTTTGATAATTTCCTGAGATGCAGAGTGTAG
Source organism: Moricandia moricandioides (assembly GCA_905132885.1). Classification (NCBI taxonomy): domain Eukaryota; kingdom Viridiplantae; phylum Streptophyta; class Magnoliopsida; order Brassicales; family Brassicaceae; genus Moricandia; species Moricandia moricandioides. The sequence continues at coordinate 1,838 of CAJHQQ010002808.1, forward strand.
GCGAATAATGGGGGGTAACATGTAATTTACCTATCCCTCGCTTCCACAGTGTGTGATCGTTCCTTTCTGCATCTAGAATAGGGGTTATCAGTCACTCTTATCTTTTCGTAAAGATACGCAGAGAGAGAGAGAGAGAGAGAGAGAGAGAGAGAGAGAGAGAGAGAGAGAAGAGAGAAGAGAGAGAGAGAGAGAGAGAGAGAGAGAGGAATCAGAAGCACACATACTTTTACCTTCAAGTCTTGCAAGAGGAATCCGATCCAAATGTATCCAATGATCCACTTGGATATCTCTAGTACTCTCTGCAATCAACAAGTATAAGAAATGTGCTATAAAATGGTGTTGTAGAATGGTTAGATAACAAGTAAAATTTTAAATCTGATCATAATCCTCTTCTTGACTCAATAAAAACTCAAATAATCATAGAACATAAAACTCAGAATAGAAAAAAATATTAGTAAACCTCCCCCAGACTTAAATAATATTGTCTCCAGTGTAATCCCGTCCTGGTTTGGTAGGAAAAACTAAATCATCAGTAAAAAACTTGAGGAACAAACTCGATACCAGACTTTGTAATGAGTGTCGGCCGATGGTACGTGATTATTGTGGACCGATGGTAGATCTTTGTTGGAGGCCGATGGTGGTGTGATGGTGTCGACCGATTGTGGTCTTCGAACTTCCTTCTGTCTAATAAATATTTTTTTCCTTTTTTAATAAAATCCTGCAATAATAAATAAAATCTGAAATTAGTAATAAATAAATAAAAACAAACTTAAACTTAATAATTAGTTTGTTGCCTCCCACTTAACGCTTGGTTATAGTCTTTAGCTTGACGTTTGGAACTTTAATTCAGTCCGGATGAGATGGAGAACTTGCTTCAAAACAAGTCTCAATGCCTTCTTTCTTCAGCTTCATCACTCTTTTTCTGAAAGCCTCCATAGACTCTTCTCCTTTTTCTATCATCTCAGTAATAACAAGGAGTGCTTGAATCTTTGCAAATGGCTGTGAGAAGCATTTGCTGCGCACTCTGTATTTCCTATGTCGGCGTCTTCTTGGCTGGTTCTTAGTTGGGGTGAGAGGAAACTGATTCAGTGTGATCTACATCGAGATGTGTTCTAGATTATCTGGTGGGCAGTATGGCCGAGTATGAGAGATCTATTGACTAGGAGGAGTCACATTCTGTTTGAGGGCCATTAAGCCGAGTGTTTACTGTCTGATCGGATTGGATAAGAAACTGATTCTAGGGTGCTGAGCATGGAAAGTGTACCGACTTCACTTGATGGATTTCTGGAGACCAAGCCATCTCTTTTTGTTTCCTTATTCATGTGGGTATGGTTGGTTGAGTGACTAATGAAACAAGGGGATTCGGTTTAAGTGTCTGATCGAGCATAATCGATAAGGAAGCTTGGAGATGACATGGATGGAGCACATGGATGGGCGAGTATCAATCAAGTACCGATGCAGTAAAGTACATGATTATATTACTGCAATAGTTAGTGGTTTGCTAGGATGCTGGATTAGTCTTAGTGAACCTGTCTACTGGACTGAAACTCATAGACGAAAACTAGATAAAAAATTGAAGTATAGGACAAACTCACTAAAGGACCATGTTTAGTCGAGGAGGGCGACCCACGGACGTATCGGCGGTAAGGAAATCCAGGTCGGGGCCTCACAATTAGCCCACGTCAATTTTGTGCTAGCATTAAGGTCATACTTTATTAGAATTTTCCTTAAAAGGGATTCCAAGTTATTTTACGTGCTTTAAGGAAAGGTATAATCGGCCGAGGGTCAAAGAGCCTTTGTGGAGAGGGACAGGCCAAGTATACCAGAGTTTTTTCAGCGTTAAGGTGGCCTATGTGGTAGAAAACGATTTTCCACTTTGGGTTTCAGCCATATGATGAGCGTTTTATATAATCATATGAAAACTGTTTTCATATAACCTTGTTTTGGTTATGAAAGCCGTGACGAAGGCTTTCATATGAAAATTGTTTTCATTTTTTTTCAAGGAAGTCGAAGTCTAAGAGGCTTGATACATGATGATGGCCTGCTCAGATGTACCCGAGGGGAGTGAAAGGCAGAAGCCAGCAAGCCATAAGGCTAAAAGAAGAGATCTGTTAGATCGTAGTGCGAAGAGATAAAGTTTAGATTTGTTGCCGAAAGACAAATCATACAACTTCGTTTGTAGCTATACGACAATTTTCTAAAACACTTCTTCTTAAACATGTTATATATATTTTCGAAAGTTGCTTCATATCACTCGATCTGACTATACGAAAGACATTTCTTGTATGTTTTACAAGAAGGGTTTCTCATATAAGTAAATGGATAGTGTTTCTCGCAGATTACTCGTGATGTTTGCGAGCGAAGATTATGTTTTCCTCATTCGCATTTCCATATTGCGAAGTTGTTTTGCATGATAATGATCTTGTTTCATGTAGACTGTTTTGTATAAAATTTTTTAGTTATACAAAAGTAATGAGTGACCGGTTTTGTGAAGACAGTAAATCAGAGTTTTGTTTGGAGATGTCAAAGTAGCTATGTTTCTGCAGATTTTACGAGATACGTTTCTGCTATGATTTCGATCTTTGATGGAAGTTGCTTGTAGTCACTCATTGATTTTTACCGAAGGTTATTTCATTAGGATCTAGTAACGAAACATTTTCGTAGGTTTTTGAGAGGAATTCTCATGACATATTCGTTTCTTGAGTGGAACGTATCAGTCATACAGAGGTAGATCTAGTCAACGAGTGGGGAGAAAGCGTTACCTTTGTTGTTCTCAATGATACTTGTGTTCTCGATTTTGCTTTGTTGCAAATGTTTTTTCATGCCTTTTCGTGGTTCAATTGGTTCGACGGAAACTAGGAGCAATGCTTTGATTTTTGAAGTTCTAGTCGACGTTTTTTCATGCTTTTCCGTGACTCACTTGTTTGTTTTATGCAACTTTTTCCGTAAACATTTTTCAAATTTTGTTCTACGGCAGATTTGTTTTGTAAAATTTGTCATTGATCGCAAAAACCTTAAGCAAGAATGTTTTCATGTTTGGAAAGAAACTCTTTTATGTCTTGTACGGGATGAAATAGACTGATTTTTGTTCTCGTATCCTTATATATATAGGCTCGGCTTTTGCGGTGTAGTTTCTTTGAAATTTCTGACTCATATTTATCTAAGGCATATTTCTCGGAAGATTTTAACTGATTTGACGCCAACAACAGCTACCATTTATTTTATGCTTTTATATTTGCCCTAGATATATTTGGAGAGTAGATCATAGAACTCCTTCAGAGATCAATTGGACTCCATTGATTTTTTCTAATATTTTATGCAATTTATTCATTCATTGATTATGTTTTCCAAGATTATATCTGAGTAAATAACATGTTAGGTTTACGGATTTCATGAGCTTATTGGAAAGCCTATAATCATTGATTGCTAGGGTTACTTACTGATTTCTATACCGGGGTGGCTTGTAATAGTAGGATCGAGAGTAGTTGAAATAGCACAACAGTGTGACTAATTATCTGAACCTAGAATCATAGGACAACTGAGAGGGACACGAGTTCAATCATTTAGCGGAATCCAAACCCTGATGGATTAGATACCTATTCAAAGCGAGAGTTGGTTTAGGATTTAGTTGAACATTATCGAACCTTCTTTTTTTATTCATCTAGATTAGCGTTAGACATCTGAATATTTTATCGCATGCGAGAGATGGATAACTGACTATAGAATTTGAATTCTAGAACTGAACCTATAAAATCGTTAGTATCATTGATTTGTTTTTTGAATCTCTTGACTATTAAATCTCTAGATCTAGCGCTTTTATCTTATACTTACAAACCTATCTTCATTATTGCTTTTTTATTTACTTTAATCTTCTTGACTTATCTTAACTAGAAAATGGTAATCTATTGTGTGATCTACAATCCATGTGGATATGATCCTGAAGGACTACATTGATACTCTTATTTGAGAGAGTTCTTTAAGGTTAATTTGAGCATATCATATATCTGAGTAGATCTGTTGTTAGATTTAGAGATTTCATGAGCTTAATGTCAAACTGATAATCATCAATTCCTAGGGTTATTCATCATATTCTACACTAGGATTGTTATTCATACTAGTTTACGAAATTTCAAACTAAAATCTAGGATCACTGGATCACTATGAGACATGAGAGTGCAATTATACATGAACTTAATCCTGCTAAAGTAAATATCCATTCTCAGCGCGCGTTAGTCTAGTAATTTAGTTGAACATATTTGAATTTGGTTTATTGCTTGTTTGATTCATCGAATATGCAGCGAGGGTTGGTATTTGATTAGAGTTAGCCATATGATAGGTTTATCGCAAAGAGAGTTGGAGAACTTCATGTTTGCATTCGATCTCTAGAACTGAACCTATAAAACCCTTGGAAGCGTTGATTTTTGTTTTGATTCTATTGATTAGTAAATCCATGAGTCTACCTCTTCTTCTTGATAACTTACAACCGTTTAAATCTATTGCGTTGTTATAGTGTTCTTATTTACTGCCTAGCTTAATCTGAGTCTAAAGTCTATTGTGTGAAACATTGAGTCTATGTGGATATGATCCTCAAGTACTATGCCGATCCTCTTATTTAAGAGAGGTGCTTGAATATTAATTTTAGCATTGATGTGGGGTTTAATATTTTTTCACTTTCAAATTAACCTTATAATCTCACTTTACTCTTTCAATTAAGAGGTTCAGTGTAGTACTTAGGATCGAATCCACAGAGACTCTAAGATTGAACAATTGACTTATTGTTTTCGAATTAAAGCTAGATGAATTATGACAATAACAATAAAAGTGATTGCAAGAGTGAATTGGTTTGTGCGGATTAAATTAAAAGATTAGACATAGAGGAAATTCTAAGGTAGATTTAGATAATGTAAACTAATAGGTTGCTAGGGTTTTATTATGCATCGTTCTGAATTCAAACCTCAAGGTTTAGGAGATCACTCTCGCGCATCTCGAGTGAGCGTCGCTCGATGGCAGTAATACGGCATCGATCGATGCTCATACTAAATAATACTGGTTTCGCGGTTTCATTAATTCTCTAAACTTCAAGTTCAACTCTCGTTTGTTACTAGTTATTTAGTGTTTAAGATACATTCCAGGTTATAACCAGGCTCTCACGTGCGCTATAGAACCCTAATTTCTAAGATTGAGGTGATCAAATTCAACTTAGCATTAAGAGCAACTTAAACAAATAACCAAGAAGATTACCCTGGCAATTTCTATAAATCAGCAATACATTACTACCACTAAGGAGTTCAAGATCTTCTTTGTAATGATGATAAGATCTTCTCTCTAATAGAAGTATCAATGTGTTCCAACTTAAAACTCTGGTGCGGCTACTCAGCTTCTGGTCCTAACAGCTTCTTAGGGCTTAGCAAAGATAGAAAGCCCTAATAAATAGTCGAAATTTTGGCCAGGAACTTATTTTGCAATTAATAAAACTTCTTGGTAAAACTTGTAATTTCTCAATCTTCCTAGCGACTTCACCGTCGATCGTCGCACAGTGTGTGACGTCGATCGATGGTCCATTTAGAAATCTGGATCCGACTCTGAGTTTTCTGAGCAATCCTAATTGCTCCAAAATAGTCCAAAACCTCCAATTGCTTCCAATAAATACCTAGACCTTTAAATACTCTAAAACAATATCAAATGCATATAAAAACTCTAAATATACTATATATATCATAGGTAAAATAGGTAAAATCCATAGTATATCAACTCCCCACAGGCTTAACATTTTGCTTGTCATCAAGCGAACAAAGCAGGTGCGAGAAGTTTTGAAAAATGAAGACTCACATACTGTCTAAGTATAACTGTCACCTTACTTTCTTGGAGTCACATCCTATCAAATTAATCACAGAGAACTTTATATACCATATCCTAGTATAGCAACCAAATCCATTCTACCAACAACTTAGCGAATACTAGTCTGACTCACCCCTTTACTGATTTCATTTCTTTGCATAAAATAAAAGTGTAGGCTTTACCTTGGGAGTATCGATCAAAGGATACACGGACTCTTACTTCTGTAAGTATCTGAACACACATGTAGTCTTCTCTGATTCATTTCCTCTCTCTCTTCTCACTTCTTCTTAGTCAATGTCTCCCTTCTTTTGAGGGTATCACTTTATTTTTTAATTGACTGAGATGTTTGGATAGGCTTCTACGAAGCAAGCACTAATGGTTTTTGCCACCAGATCATGTTCACTTCTTTTTGACCTTTTCCTCTTTCTAGGATCATATGAATCAAGCTTTAATGGTTGTAGCCACCAAATCTTGTTCGACTACTTTTCTTTTTATCTGAAGGGGAGAGAGAAGGGAATCAGAAGCACACAGACTTTTGCCTTCCAGACTTGCAGAAGGAATATGATCCAGTGTATACCAAATTCCAAAGCAAGCAAATAATGTCATGATTAGTGACTGAAATCAGCTTCAGTTCCTTCAAACTTTCTAAGAAATTGTGATATAGTGTAGGATGATCCCATTCGGTATCTCTAGTAATCTCTGCAAACAACCTTCTAAGTATTGTGCTAAAGTGTGGTTAGTTAATGGTAAATTTTTTTATCATAGTCCTCTTCTTGACTCGATAAAACGCTTTGAAAAACTTATATATATAGTAAATAAAACAAAAAAAACAAAAAAAAATAGCATTAGCAAACCTCCCCCATACTTAAATTACATTGTCCCCAGTGTAATCTGCCTCGGGTTGGTTGGGAGAAATTAAATCATAATTAAAAAGTATTAGAGATAGTTGAATATACCAACACTATTAGGTGTATCGATCGATGGAGGTAGGTGATCGTCGATCGATGGTGAATGTATGGTGTCGATCAATGTTGTATTCGAACTATCGGGTTAACCTGCATAAATAAAATATATATTGAATAAATAGAATAAATAATTCAAAAAAAAATCTTTACGCTATGTTAGATGCTAGGCTGTCAGACTGAATCATGTTTCTCTACTCTCCATTCTAATCATCTATCTTTAGGTTAGCTCTGCTAGACACTAAAACAAACGGTGAAAGTAAAATACAAATAGTAATAAATAGTTAGTGTAAATCCACATGCAATAAGAAAAATAAATAAGTATAAGTCTCCAAGGGAGATGAAATAAAAGATAAAGTAGTATCGAAAAGACTACTCCTTGTTGGATGTATCCTGGTCCTGCTGCTGCTGTGGTGCTCCTGGTGGCGATGTGGCGCATGTCCTCGGACGACTGAAGCACTGGAATCGTGACATCGTCTCTACCCTGGCCACCACGACTCGCTGGAAAGCACAATGGTCGTGTATGAGGATCTTTGGAATCTCAGGGAAGGCTGGGATAGGTGGAGGTCGCTGTGCTGGCTCGTCCGCTGCGGCTGCTGCGACTGGGTGTGCTGGGCGGAGGCCTCCTCTGCGTCGTACTCGGAGGGGTGCGGTGTGGATGTGGTGCTCAGCTGGGTGGAATGCGAGGCGTTGTAGATCGTCAGAGAAGTCTGTCACCTCTCGCAGTGGAAGTCTTATCATCCTTGGTGCCACATCATCCACAAAGGACCAAAAGCGTCCCTCCTTTAGCCACTGGGTCCTCGTCAGGTGACGCTCGTCCATGAAACGCAATCCTCTCTCCACCGAAGCTCCCTCTAGATAATGCCCAGAAAGATGAAGATGGGTGTCAAGAGGCTCCCTACCGCCTGCCTCTTTTTGGCTAGTACCCTTGAAGGGTTTGTCCTTCAGGGTCGGCAGGTGCTCTCCAAATATTGCCCCCATGTTCACATGCTGATCGGTCATCGATGGAAGAAAGAGCTCGTCGTCAAGCTGAACTAATGCTCTGACGGAATAGTATAGCAGTGTCAGCTCCTGGACCCGAACCTTGTTAGGTTCCATCTTGCACAACAGGGTGTTGGCAAGGACCTTCAATAAGTAGCACAACATCGGATGAAGGACGTCCGTCTGGGTGGCTGAGCCAGAGTTGAAGTGGCCAGTCCCAATGAGGCCCCAGAAAGTAGGTAGGCCAGGGAAAGCAGGGACCAAGCAGGCGCTGGCACCAATGTCGAAGCCGTAGATCTCGCACAGCTGCGGGATGGGAATCTTGTACCGAAGGCATCTGATGAAGAAGGTCAGGGTGGCCTCATCCGCTACCTTCACTCTGGGGCTCTTATAGAGCACTTGAGCTGTGGAGATACACTACCACACCAATTCGGGGTATAGAGGATATGGCTTAATAGCCATGGTTCCCAACCCAAGCTCATGCACCATCTGTTTGAATTATGTGTATAGCCCCAGTTTCTTAAAGGTTTCCTTGTCAACGAACTTGGTTGGCTCGATGGTGACGCCCTGCCAGGCGTTGTAATGGAGGCTGTCGAAGTCGTCCCACTCCTCGCTCAGGGGATGGTGTGTGCAGTCTCTCGATTGCACCGTTCTTCGAGGATCGGGATAGTCCTCGAATGTAACAAGTAGAGCCTCCTCTTCTTTGGGCCAAGGGTCTCGGCATGGAGGACCCCGCGGTGGAGCACTGGAGCTACCAACCTCGTAATGTGCCTTAGTTCTCCTCTCGTCCATCTGCATATAATCAAACAAAGCACAAATCAGAATCGATGTCGAAACGAAAGGAGCAGCCGTCGATCGATGGTACCGCATGGTCGTCGATCGACATAACCTAATGGTCATCGATCGATGTCGACTCATGGGCATCGATCGATGCTGTATCGCGGATCAGTGTTCACAAGATCGAAAATAATCAACTCAAATCGTGCAAATCATGTGTAAAGATGATAGATAGTCCCTAATATAGTACTCCAGCACCCTAATTCGAGCTACATTCTGAGTTAAACCACAAAAGATTTGATTTTTCTTCAAACCCTAAAAGTTCCCTAAACTAAGAGATTTGGAGAACATACATTGAAGATTGAGTGATTTAAAGAGCTAAACAGGTAGAGAGGGCAGAAATCGTGTGGTTTAGACTCAAAAACGAGCAAAATCGGCCAAAATTTGTGAGAGAAATCGGGTGTGGAACTCGTGTGTGTGTGTGTGTGTTTTGGCGGTTTTGAGAAAAGTGTTTTATGAACCGTCGATTGATGGCAATTGAGGGACATCGATCGATGGTCTACTTGGTGACTCCTTATTAAATTAAGATTTTTGTAATTGCATAAATAATACATAATTATTATATATTTGTTTTTAATTAATAATTATTGCTAATATATAACTTCTTCTTTTTGTTTTGTTTTTTACTATTATTTGTGTGTGTGTATATATTATTAGTAATTTAGTGGGTTGCCTCCCACTCAACGCTTGTTTAAAGTCGTTAACTTGACGGGAAATGGGCTTATCATTCAGGAATAGGCACCTCTAGACGTGTGGTCTGAGTTTTTGGGATTTCAGCTCTAGCCCAATAATGTTTCACTCGATGCTCATTCACCATTACATCTTCTCCTTTAGGATTAAATAGGAAAATTGTCCCGTAAGGTGTAACTTCTTTGATGGTGAAGGGTTCGGACCAACGAGAACGTAAGTTTCCAGGAAATAAAGTTAATCGAGAGTTGTACTTGATCTTTTTGTTTCAAATGCCGTGAAATAATTTTCTTGTCATAATAGGCTTTTGTTCTTTACTTGTACAATTTGGAGTTCTCGTAGGCGTGATATCTGATTCCGTCGAGCTCATTTAGCTGAATTAATCTCTTTTCTGCTGCAGATTTAGCATCAAAGTTTATCTTTTATATGGCCCATTCGGCTTTATGCGCTAATTCTACAAGGAGATGGCAGGATTTTCCATAGATTAAGTGGAATGGGGTAGTTCCTAATGGTGTTTTAAATGTTGTTCGGTACGCCCAGAGCGCATCATCTAATTTCAAAGACCAATCTTTACGGGTTGATCCTACCGTCTTTTCTAGGATTTCTTTGATCTGACGGTTGTATACTTCTACTTGTCTGCTGGTCTGAGAATGATATGATGTAGCTACTCGATGGTGGACTCCATGTTTCTTGAGCAGTTTTCCTAACACTTTGTTAATGAAGTGGGTACCTCCATCGATTGAAGAGTTTAACGACTACGGCAACATCATTTTTCGGAGTTGCTATTGCTTCTACCAATTTAGAGACATAGTCTACAGCGACAAGTATGTATTTATTTCCGTGCGAAGAAGGGAAATGTCCCATGAAATCGATGCCCCAGAAATCAAATACTTCAACTTCAAGTATGAAATTTTGTTCCATCTCGTTTCTCTTGCTAATTTTCCTCTTCTTTGGCAGGGATTGCATTTTGCTACATAGGCTTGAGCATCTCGATACATAGTCGGCCACCAAAAACATGCTTGTAGGATTTTTGGCACTGTCTTAAAACTAGCAAAATGTCATGCGTAATCGGATCCGTGACAATGGTATAAAATTTCTAGAGTTTCGCTTTCGGCATCCCATCGTCTATATATGCCGTCAGAACAGTGTTTGTAAAGATAATGTTCATTCCAGTGATATCTCTGGATTTCTTTCAAAATTTTCTTTTTATGATATCCTGTGAAAAGTGCGGGTCTAATTCGGCCGCAAGATAGTTTATTATATCGGCATACAAGGTCTATCGGTGGTGTTTAGTTCACATACGTCCCGACTCGAAGTTCTGTTTCCGGGAGAATCATCATTTGGGGTCAAAGGATTATAATTGACGTTGATATCCAGTGGAATGATTACTTCATCGTCCTTTTCAAATGCATCGTCGATCGACTAGGGATGGAAAATATTGATCGATGCTTTATGGCTACATACGTTCGATGGTATTAGTGTCTCGTTGATCAATTCCGCTTCATGGGCCGAATTAACGCTACCAACGAAATTCGATTCGGCTAAGTAGACATTTTTTGTGGGTAAGAAATCATCTATAGGAATGTCTTCGTCTACTCTAATTCGTGATAACTGATCTGCGACTCCATTTTTTTACTTCTTTCTTATCTTTGAATTCTATGTCGAATTCTTGGAGAAGGAGAATCCATCGTAAAAGTCTCGGCTTAGTGTCCTTTTCGTACATTAAGTATTTCAATGCCGTAACGGCGCCAAATTTGATGTGGGTTTACTTTTTTTTTCTCTTTCAAATTAACCTATATTCTCACTTTACTCTTTCAATTAAGAGGTTCAGTGTAGTAGTTAGGGATCGAATCCACAGAGACTCTAAGATTACACAATAGACTTATTGTTTTTTGATTAAAGCTAGATGAATTATGACAATAAAAATAAAAGCGATTTCAAGATTGAATTGGTTTGTGAGGATTAAATTAATAGATTAGATTTAGGGGAAATTCTCAGGTAGATTTGGATAATGCAAACTAATAGACTGCTAGGGTTTTATTAAGCACCGTTTTGAATTCAAACCTCAGAGTTTAGGAGATCACTCTCGCGCATCTCGACTGAGCGTCGATCGATGACAGTAATACGGCATAGATCGATGCTCATTCTAAACAGTCGTGGTTTCACAGTTTAATTAATTCTCTAAACTTCTATTTCAACTCTCTTTTGTTACTAGTTATTTAGACTATTTAAGATACATTCTAGGTTATAACCAGGCTCTCGCTTGCGTTATAGAACCATAATTTCTAAGATTGAGGTGATCAAATTCAACTTAGCATTACAAGCAACTTAAACAAAGAACCAAGAAGATTACCCTAACAATTTCTATAAAATCAGAAATACATTACTACCATTGAATAACCCTAAATTGGGTGGAGGAGATATTTCCCCACGAGAAGTATCATATAACATCAGATCCCCACTAAACTATGACCTAGTGTCAAATCTCCACGATTTGAAAGTTATAAACTTATTTCTCCACGAATTAATAATTTTGAATGTATTTCTCTCTGAACCGATGCTTCGAAACTTAATTACCCATAGACCATGGTTTTATTTGGTTTATTATTAACCAAATAGTTTAAACCGGCTAAATCAAACTAAAATTCAATTAAAATAATTTTAATTAAAGAATATTGTTTATTTTCTTGTTGAAATTTCAAAATCTAGATTTTTTTTGAATTCAAAAAAGATATCATAATTTTTTTTTAATATTTTGCGTTTTTAAAAAATTTAAAATACAAAATTACATCAAGATATTATGATTACAAAATTTAATAAAATTACAATGAACAAATAAGCTTATTAATTTTGTATTTTTTGAAAATTGAAAGCAAAAATTAAAATTTGATAAAAGTATATGTCAAAATCTATGTTTTGTTGAATTTTGAAGTAAATTAAATTTTCAAAAAAAAAGATTTTTTGACATATGTTTTTTTTTTATCAAAATTTGACTTTTTTTCTATCAAACTAAAAAAAAAAGAACAAATCTAACAAGCTTATTTGTTCATTGTGATTTTATTAACCTTTATAAAAATGAAATCTTGATGTAAGTTTTTTCTTTTAAATTTCAGAAAACACAAAAATATAAACCTAATAAATATTCATTTATAAAATTGTTTAAAATGAATTTTGGTTTGGTTTAGTCGGTTTAAACTATTTGGTTAATAATAAACCAATTAAACCACGGTCTATGGGTAATTAAGTTTCGAAGTATCGGTTCGGGGAGAAATACATTCGAAATTGTTAATTCGTGGAGAAATAAGTTTGTAACTTTCAAATCATGGAGATTTGACACTAGGTTATAGTTTGGTGGAGATCTGATGCTATATGATACTTCTCGTGGGAAAATAGCTCATCGACCCCCCTAAATTTAATAGAGAACTACTGAGACATAGCAATAAAGAACATGAATAAATTCTAAATAAATTGCATAGAATAAACAAAGTAAAACAAATAAGGAGTTCAAGATCTTCTCTGTAATGATGATTATATCTTTCTCTCCAATAGAAGTATCAATGTTTTCCAACTTAAAAATCTGTTGTAACTTTTACGGCTACTCATCTTCTGGTCCTAACAGCTTCTTAGGGCTTAACAAAGATAGAAAACCCTAATAAATAGTCTAAATTTTGGCTAGAGACTTGTTTTGCAATTAATGAAACTTCTGGATAAAACTTTTAATTTCTTAATCTTTCTGCCGACTTCACCGTCAATTGACGCACAATGTGTGACGTCAATCGATGGTCCATTTATAAATCTGGATCCGACTCTGAGTTTCTGCTGAGCAATCTTAATTGCTCCAAGATAGTCCAAAAGCTCAAATTGTTTCCAATGATTACCTAGACCTGTAAATACTCTAAAACAATAACAAATGCTTATAAAACATTCTAAATATACTATATATCATAGGTAAAATAGGTAAAATACATAGGTTATCAAGCATGTAATCAAACTTCTCCTAGAAATCATGGAAAATGTTATGTGCATATAGTCTTTTTGTGACCGGCCATGAAACACCTCCCACACCTATTCACCTTGTTTTTCGTCGACCCATTCTGAACACACCAAAAATTAATATTACATATTGAAATAATATTTCAATATATCTCTGTTAAAATATATAGTGTTTACGGTATCTCTCCGACTGATAGTTTCTTTTTCGTAGGTGGCCTTCCCTTTGTCCTTTTTGTCGTTGAATTCTGTTCACTTTTTAGAATGAAAAGTGGCTGAAAGCACTTTAGATGTTTCATGTCTTTTGTGCTTCCCTCTAACATCAGCACAACATACATGTGTCAAATAAGCCTTTCTTACTTGATAAGTAGGAGAATCACCCAGTTGCTACTCAAATACCTTCCAATGCCACTCTTTATAAAAATATTTCGCCGTGGTGAAGTGTTTTGCATGCCAGAACTTGAACCTGCACCCCTTCGATATGGTACAGATCACCATCCTTAACTTAAACTTTTCTTTGTCTTGAAACAGACTTCCAACAAATATATCTGAGTCCGTTTCGTTATAGTCGATGTCCTGCGTTTCGAAATGGTTTGCATCCATATCATTGAACACTTGTGTTCTAAAATGCGCAATGTGCTCACTGTGCGGTGACCCAACGCTGAGCGCATAGCTGTATACGCGGATGCCTAACCGGGGCTAAGCGGACATAATATATATATATATATATATAATTCATTGTTGACTAATAAGAACATAAAATAATATTATTACTAAAAGAATATAAGGTATTCAATACTAATTTCTTAAATAAAATAAGTAAACAAGAATTTCTTTTGAAAAGCTGAAGTTTCTTTTCAAGCAACATCTTTGGAAATTCTTTTCAAAACTGAAGTTTCTGAAGATTTTGCTTCGTTCATACTTGATTTTCTGAAATTTTCTGAAATTTTTATAAAAGCAAACGTGTAGTGAGAAAAAAACTGATCCAACTTTTCAACCATAATTGACAATTCACATTATAATATTAATTATAAAAATATTCTACTCAACTAATACTATACTATTACATTATTGATATGGCATGATATTTACCACTTTTAGTCCATTATATCAGCCCTATTTAGAGTCGGTTGTATGTGTCTGGAGTTGTTTTAGATACATGTACGTTTTGAAGAACTTTGGTGATTTTGGAGTTTTTTGAGATGTAGAACTGCATAGATGCATCAGAAAGTTAAATATGTATGGAAACCTTACCACGGTGATATTCCGCTGATATTTTTATAAAAGATATAACGTTTTTTTAGCGTTTCAATGCTACTGGTTTGAGATCCATCAAACGGTTAGATCTAAAGTTGTGCTTGTTTTACTGAAGAGTAGTCTATCTGCCTCGCGAGAGGAAGCTGTCGAAAAGATGAGAGAGTGTTGATCGATGGCACACCCTTGGTGTTGATCAGTAGTGAAGCCAGAATACGGGCCGAGTCTATGTTATGACCGAGTTAAGCCCAGAAGCTACAACAAATTACCAGAATGCCCCTCGATGAGTTTGAACCCTATATTTATGTTTTCTAAGCCATTGTTGACGGTTACGCTTTCTATTTTATATTCTCTGCATTGTTTTAGGTCTGCAGAGATAGATCAATTATGCTTCAGAGATTGATCTGGAACTCCATTGGTTTTATCGTTGATTTCTATATCTATTGTTATTTTAGATTATTGTTTGTGTTATTGCTTTCATGTCTCGGTAATCCTCTTGTTAGTTTTAGGGATTTCATGAGCTTAATGTCAAACTGACGATCAATTAGGATTTCTTGGTTATCTATATATTACCGCAGGAGGGTGGATTGTAATACTAAGATATAGAATAGTTAAATAACATGAGAGTGTGAATGATTACTTGAACCTAGAATCATTGGAAAATGGAGAGGCACGAGAGTGAAATCAATTAACGGAATCTGAACCATGTGTGGATTAGATATCTAGGCGCATACGAGAGATGGTCAAGGGTTAAGTTGAGCATTAGCGATCTGTACGTTAATGCTTGTCTAAAGAAGTCTCGATCGAGACTCAACCATTGGTATCGATCCGCACCTGAATTACGAGAGTTGAAATCACAGGATTTAAGCATATGATTAGTAATTGCATGCAAGAGCTGAATACTTGCTTATTGAATTCGAGTTCTAGAATTGAATCTATAAAATACTTAGCATCCTTGATTTGTGTTCTGAATCTATTGATTGATAAATCCCTAAATCTAGTTATTTCATCTTATTGTTTACAAACCAATCAACTGCTTACTTGTCTAATATTTTATTGTTTTAATATTGATTGCCTAGCTTAATCTTAATATCTAAGGTATATTGTGTGCCCACGCTCCTTGTAGATACGACTCTTATTTGAGAGAGTAAAAGTCCCTCCTTCGGATAATTTAAGTGATCAATTATCGATCATTGGAAATGAGATTAGCTAACAAATAAACATACAGAAATAGGATACTAAAACCAAAAAAAAACATGATGTGCAAAGAAACAAACGAGAAGATAAATCAAAATGTTGTAAATCTCGTGCCTTTGCTAGAGGTTGATCTCGAACTAGGTTTGGTTAGAGAGAGAGAGATAGGCGGCTAGGTTTAGATATGTGTAAGACTTGTTCTTATTGCTTTTCTTGTGTATCAAATAAGTACAATAGAGACACATATATATATGGCCTCATGGACGACTTGCCCACATCTTATACTCGATGTTGGACAAGTTTACAAAGCTAAAAGTCGGCCAAGACAAATGGTAAATGGGCTGGCCCAATCCGAGAATCATATGGGCCAATGTTCCAAGTATCGACCAAGTAGATAAAGCCCACTTATGTGCATTCCAAAACCATAAGGTTTACAACACTCCCCCTGAATGCCATAACCATCTAGAGTTCGCAATGCGTTTGGTATACTGCCTCGTTAAAACCTCTCTATGGTAAACCCAAAACCCAATGTGGTAAAAGGGAAGCCATAGACAGGAAAAAGATTACAGCCGCATTACTCCCCGTGATGAATGCATCACTATTGATTCTTCAGTCTTCTCATTTCTATCTCTTCATGATGAGTCACGGATTGTATCATCCCTTCGGCTGAACTATGCATCTCGTTTAGGGATAATGGTCGAAACTTCCATTGCTGAATCACTATCGACCACATATGCTGGGTAATCATCGACCGTATCACTCTTCTTCATCGACCGGGTTAATCACTTGTATCATGTGTGATCAATACTACTGGACGGTTTGATGAAGTTAATTGCAGCCTTGCCTACTTCATGGATGCCAATATTTTCGGATGGTTGAATGACATCTGCAGCATTGGCTTGTTTCAATGACCTTCATGAGGTTGCAGTACCTCCATGAGTAAACTCATAACCTGTTTATGATCAAACAAAATTTGCATCTGCAAAACCAATTTTCCCTTCTTTGGGTTGGTTAGTATGGTTAGTGTAAACAACCTTTAAACCTTTCGTTACTTGTAAATAAATAACGAAGCATAAGTTTACCATTACCATTAGTTACTTAGAACCTTTCATTTCCTTTCTTCATCATCAGCTATATTTCAAATTATGCATAGATGTATGCATGCTGATGGACTATGGTTATGATCAATATATCCATTTGATATAGATCTGGTCATCCATTTTATCAATGGTTAGCTTATATGGTAGTTATGGCTCATGATCAGGCCACTCGTGGTTGGGTCTTGTGTTTCATGACCTCTTCCTTAACCACGACCATAATGATTCATTTCTTGACCATTATGTGTTGTATATGGTCATATGGTCGATTGTAATTAGATCGACCTTTATGGTCTACCATTGTATCGACCGTTTGGTCGGCATAACAATTTTGGCTCTCGACCATGGCCCTTATGGCCATCATGGTCGGTATTATGTGATTCCATTCAACCTCGACCTTACTGGTCTTTATACGAACGTTTGGTTTGATTAAGGTCCCTTGACCATGGCTGTATGTTCGGCCATACTTATACCGATGCCCTCGACCGCAGTTGTTATAGCCTGCTATGGTCGATATGGATGGAATCAACATTCTTTACGACCATTTCATATTTCTTTCAATATGTTCTTAGTTATGTGCCAACCATAAATCATATAGACCACGATCTTATGATCCAAATATCATGATTATAACTTGTCTAAGAATCAATCGATAACTTGTATCGTTTTGGAATCAATCAATTTTCTTTCAAGCTGGTTTATGAACACAAGGAATTTCATTCTTATAATGAATATATAAACTGATTTGGATGGTTCTTATAGAACTCTTTCACTGATTATCATTTGGTTGATAATATTATATCATATCGTATGCAGCTGCATTTCATCAGTTCTTAGATGGCTAAGGAACAAAGTCGTTCTTTGAGAATTTCTTTTCTCATCTTTATGGTACCTTTAGTACCTTTATCCAGTGATTAATATATTGCTTACTACATCATCATTTCTTTCCAGACATTATCATTTCGGATTGTAGTAGCATCCACCACAGATCTTATATTTGTTATAATTTTTCCTTAGTCTCTGTGAGTAACCTTGTGTAATCAGCTATGTTCAAAATGCTTTAAGTAGGAACATGCACATCTTAGACCACGTGACCATGTCCTTTTATCTCACGGTTTTCTTTTCCTCACACGAGCCCATTCACTGGTTTGATGGCGTTTTATGGCCAATACGTCCACCATTTCAATAGGTTCTTTAAACCTTTTAAACCCCACGTTTTCTTATATTTATGAGTATGAGTACTCACATGTGGGTTTATGATCCTCGTTTTATATTCAAGTGCTACTTTGTATGCGCAGTCTTATATCATTGGTATCGATACCCTTTTCTGCGTTCCATTGTATTCCAGACATGACATAGTTTGATTGCAATCTTATGACCTTTAATACTTTGGTGTTCAGCGTCCCAAATCACCTTAAGTACCATGAATTTTGGCGTCCCAAATTCCATTGTATGGTATCTTATATTGTGGTCGACCATTTTCTATGTCTGGGAATGATTTCCTTTTATGACCTCGGGAATTTCTATACACCATTTCATTTCCTTCTGAGGTTCCTTTATATTATGGAACATATTGGTCTATCTTGTATAGACTCTGTAGCAACTTGATTGTGTCACTTCTAGGACAACAATTCATTTGGTGCAAGCTGGTATTATTTTCGGGTCAATGTGTCTGGCATCTAGTTCTGCTAGCTTTTATATCATTTGGACGTCTTTTACTAGTCCGAGGATCTTGCCAAGACAATGATGGTTGATACCATTCTCTTGATGGTTGATACCATTCTCTTTACCAACTTATAACTTTCTCCTTTTAATGTTGGATGGTCGGATTCATTACTCATGCAATCCGTGAACCTGGCCACTTAATCTGATCACCCATATTTGGCTCAAAGTTCCTTAAAATCGTGGGAGAAAGTCATACTCCTATCCAACATATATTCTCATCCTCAGTCCTCTGCTGAGGTTCCATCTTAAGTGGCACATATGTCTATGGTGGAATATTCAGATTCTCTTAAGATGATATATGTCTGTTTATGACCCTTCATCTGAGATGAGAATATATATGCTCACTTATATGGCCTGATGCATTTTTAATCTTTAGACATGTAATTCATGATGTCCTTAAGCATTAGGCTTGATGTGGATGATGTATCACCGAGAGAGAGTTTGAGAACTCTAAGCCGTTTATAGCATGGTTATATACCATGGTACACAAATTTGTAGTATGTTTATGGACCACGGGATTTGTCCTCACTCCCCCTCATGAACATACTTATAATTTCGTGATGCTTAGGACAATAAAGCCTAATGAGTTTCCCTTGTGTACATGTTTCACAACGTGAGATATTATGGGATAACTCTTTGTGCCTTTTCTTTCTTTGCATCAAGTTTGGACTCGGATGGCTAATCCGGTCATGCCATTAAGTTTAATTTCGTGTGGTATACCAATCTGGTTACCATGGCTCTTTGGCTCTTATCATACTGATCCTTAGCATAGTTTAGATCAGAATATATAGGTATAGTCTTTGACCACTTTCTTATAAGGCTTATAATCTGAAAGGAACTGATGTTTCCTTTGCCCATTGGTTTAATCTGGAAACCATTTATACTGAAGTATATAACTCAATGGGTATTTCATTTGGGTGAATGCCTTTTGTTATTTTGTGGTCTTATAATATTGACTATCCTTATGTTATTTAATCAATCACTTTATAAAATAATAAAAAAACTTAGAAATATAAAAGCCTAAACACCAAAACATCACTTTATTCTACTTGGTTATCCTTCAGCATATCTTAAGTTTCATGATCCATGGGATCATCTTTGCTATGATCAATTTCGTGACCCATAAGGTCATCTTGGTTGTGATCAAAGTCACCCTCATCATCCTGATACATCATATGAACTTCTGGATTCTTGCCTTTGAGATTCTCTTGATAGAGGTCGACCAGATGCTTAGGAGTTCGGCAATTCTTTGCCCAATGGTTTATCATTCCGCATCTATGGCAAGGTGAAGTCCCAGGATTCTGTAACCTTGAAGATGTCCCATTTCCTTTGCCTTTACCACGTCCATGATTGGACTGGTTTTGACGGTCATAAGGGGTAACACGCCCTTTGCTATGGTTTCCACGTCCACGTCCTCGCACTTGACCTCCACGGCCGCGTCCTCGCCCATATGAGGAACTGTGACCTTTTTGGTCATGATGGACATGGTTGGCCTCTGTACCATCCTTAGGCTGGGCATGATTTGCCTTAGGGACAGGCTTAGTACCTGGGGGTCTAAGCTCTCTGTTCTTCAAGAGCAGCTCGTTGTTCTGTTCTGCAAGCAATAAACAATGAATGAGTTCACTGTAGGTTTTAAAACCCTTTTGTCTATATTGTTGCTGAAGCAACATATTGGTCGAAGACATTGTCTGGAATGTCTTTTCTAACAACTGCGTATCAGTTACAATCTCGCCACATAGCCTCAATTGTGAGACTATCCTGACCAAGGCTGAGTTGTACTCATTCACAGACTTAAAGTCTTGAATCCTGAGATGTATCCACTCATAGGTGGCTGCTGGATGAACCAGAGTCTTCTGATGATCTTATCTCATCTTAAATTCTTTCCATAGCTCATATTGATCATTCACTGTGAGGTATTGATCTTTCAAGCTTTCCTCTATGTGATGTCGAATGTGCATAAGGGATTTTGAGTTTTCTCTCTTGATGGCATTGTTATCCTCGACGATACAATGCTCTAGGCCATTGGTCCAAGAGATATCTCAATGTCTAATGCCCATTGCAAGTAATTGTCACCTTTGACATTGAGGGGTGCAAAGTCCAAGTTTGTGATGTTTGGCTTCTGAAAATAAGATTCAGATTGCTTAGGTCTTATTATACCACATCTCTTGTCCATTTAAAACCGTAATGAAAATCAGTTTTTAAAACCGATTGGACAAGCACATGGTCTGGCCGTACCTGAGGGTACGCTTCATCGACCCATGTGGTTCGTGGTCTAACCGCACGTACTGGTGCGGATCATCGACCGTCCGTGATCTAGCCGTACCGTGTATGCATCATCGATCCTTGCGGATCACGGTCTAGCCGTACCTGAGGGTACGCATCATCGACCTTCACGGACCGTGGTCTATCCGCATGATGCGGGTGATCGACCATCCGTGTTCGTGGTTTGGTCGCGGGTCGTGGTTCATACGGATCACTGCGGGTTGTACCGTATGGTACGTGACTGGTTGTACCGCATGGTACGTGCCGTCTATCATCCGCGTCCGTGTTCTGTTCGTACCGCATGGTACGTACCACCGACTATCCGCGGTTTGTGGTCTAGCATCATCGACCATCGTCTAGCATCATCGACCAATGTATGTATTTTCATGCAAAAACAAACTTTCCTTATTCATTCTAGGATTTAGATCTTATATTTTAGAAATTTGGAAAATTTTCTTTTTTAGATAAGTTTCCTTTTTAGGTAAGTTTCCTTTTTAGGTAAGTTTCCTTTTTAGGTAAGTTTCCTTTTTAGGTAAGTTTCCTTTTAGGTAAGTTTCCTTTTTAGGTAAGTTTAGGTAAGTTTCCTTTTTAGGTAAGTTTCCTTGTTAGGTAAGTTTCCATTTAGGTAAGTTCAGGTAAGTTTCCTTTTTAGGTAAGTTTCCTTTTTAGGATTTTCCTAAACCAAATAGATTTAGGTTTCCTTTTAAGTTTAGGTTTTCTTTTTATGATTAGGTTTTCCTTTTAAGAATTTTCCTTTTTGGATTAAGATTTTCCTTTTAGGTAAGGTTTTCCTAAATCGGATTGATTAGGTTTTCCTTTTTGGATTAGGGTTTTTAAAAGTTTTGATTGTTTAGCAAACTAACAATGAACATATAGCAACCTAATGGTTTGATTTCAGTCTTAACGATGGCAAAAATTCAAAAATCAAACCGCAATAACCTCAACATAAAGTTTTAAAATCGGATCTAAACATTTATGTTTAAAATCGGATGAACATCAAGATTAGGTTTGATACCATACCTTAATCCTTGTCGATTTTTCTCCTTGGCTTCCTCTTAGGAACCTTAAACAATCAATCATATAAAGATTCAAAGAAGATTAGTCTTTAGACTTAGGGATCAATCGATCAAAATTAAGAGAGAGAGAGAGAGAGAGAGAGAGAGGTTCGCCGATTAGAGTTTCCGGGTGGTGTTGGGATTGTTCCGACTTTGAGGCTTTGAACTAGGACTCGAGATGGTTGTGCTTAGAGCTGGATCGTGCTGATAACGTGTTGTAAATCTCGTGCCTTGCTAGAGGTTGATCTCGAACTAGGTTAGGTTAGAGAGAGAGAGATAGGCGGCTAGGTTTAGATGTGTGTAAGACTTGTTCTTATTGCTTTTCATATGTATCAAATAAGTACAATAGAGACACACATATATATATATATGGCCTCATGGCCGACTTGCCCACATCTTACAAAGCTAAAAGTCGGCCAAGACAAATGGTAAATGGGCTGGCCCAAATCCGAGAATCATATGGGCCAATGGTCCAAGTATCGACCAAGTAGATAAAACTCACTTATGTGCATTCCAAAACCATAAAGTTTACAACACAAAACAATACGTTTGGTAGAGATCAATAAGTAGAAAAGTGAATGTGTACGAGTTCTATATCATAGACTTTAAGCTTTTCTTTGGCAGATAGAGAAGACAATTAATTGACGTAAAATTATAAGTAGGGTTAACAGCTTAACATATTGAAACTTTAGTTAAAATACATAATTTCATGTTTTTGGGGGTTTTAACTCAACTTCATTTAAATTCTATATCTTTTACCTTTTTGAGAAAAAAATACAAACGTACGCCTATACTATACCGTCTTTTGTGTACAAGCGTCCGTATTACACCAAACCGTATATTTGGCTGTATATGAGGATTTCGATACGTTAAGTGGTAGCATAGCGTATTCTTGCCCTATAGGCGGCCGCACAGGGCGTAATTTTAACATTGTTAAACATTAATCTACATCATTATTCTGACACTTGTATCCTTTTCATGAATTCTTCCCCACCCTTAACTTACGTCACATAAGCATCAACAAAATCTTCATCATCATCGATCATACGTTTGTGTTTGTTGTTTTCTTGGGTGGAGTTACGAGAACAACATTACCACCTCCGTATGTATCTTTTTCTGCACTGTACCCACAACCAACGGATTGAGAGGTAGATGTATAATCATTTCCTTCATCTACGCTGCCTTTCAAAAAGTTTCTTTTATAACGCGGTTTGTTCGATATTGATCAACCTTAATCACTTTACGCCGGTTTTTGAAACCCTTATCCTCTACCACCACTTGATCCAGCGCGCTGTCACCTTTTAAGGGCTGACTGTCCACCACTTCCTCTTTTTGATGGAGCTCCACCATCATTTTTATCGTCATATGTCATACAATCTCTCCGGCAAAAAAACATCCCAGTAATCAAAGTCATAATCTTATCATCCTTCATCATCCTCTTTATTATCTTCTCCAACGTCATCTTCATTTTCTTCTCCAACGTTGACGTGGGTGTGTTTTTATGTTTTAATAGGGTAATAATATCCTAAACAAACAACTGTCAAATTAACCCTTAATGCTAACACACAATACAATAATACTCTTGTCATAAGAAATCAGGTGTAGTAGTTAGTGATCGAATCCACAAGGAACAATGACATACAATAGATTTCTTATTTCTAAAAGCTAAACTAGGTAACTATATATATTAGTAGCAAGTAATCAGGTCAAGGAAATATTCCTTATTAGAAGGTATAGATGCAATATTGAAATATGTTAATAATGCAAATATGGAAATATGCTAATAATGTAAATATGGGAGATATGCTAGTAATGTAAATATTGAGATATGCTATTAATGTAAATATGGAAATATGCTAGATCTAGGGTTTCAGGCAAGTGAAATATAATGGATCGAAGTTAAAGGTATTTAATCATGGAACTCGAAACCTAATGTAAAAGACACCATCTCTCGCATGCGCGCCTAATCTATTGACCAAGTCCAATGTCTCAGATCTCGTTTGTTGACAGGGAATGACCGTTGATCGATGACAACAATCCTGCGTCGATCGATGGTTTCTTGAGTCAAGCGTTATGACCTAGTTCGATAAGTTCACTAGATTGACTAAATCAACTCTTCTTTGTTTCTAGTAACCTAGCTTGACAAAATAAATTCTGGTAGTAGACCATGCTCTCGCTTGCGCCTAACTATCCTATTATCAGGGTTCTAGTTAGCTACTCTAGAACACAAGCAATAAACACAATTCTATTAATAGATCTAATAATAACCCTAATAATTCTATTGTTTGGCTAATCCATCAGTACCATTGATAAACCCTAAACCTAGTTGATAACTACTCACACATAATTAAAGTAAAAATAATAATCTGAATAAAATGCATAGATAAAATATTGGGGTTTCAAAGCACACTTAGAACACACTAGCAAACACTAGCACACAAACACACACACACAGTCTTGCCCCCCCCCCAAGCACACTTAGCATGTTGCAATACATAAAGTATAAATATAAAAACCTAAAGTCTAGGTCAAAACTCGTCCAAGGGTAATCTTGTAATCTTGTGTCATGTCTCTAACTTGGGCCTGAAAGTCGGTTGTCTGCGAACTGGACATCGATTGATGGCAGATGTGCAATATCGATCGATCGTGGTCGTGTAACATCGGTCGATGCCTACGTTGTATCGTCGATCGATGGTAATCTCGTACTTCAGTTCTCTTCAATGATCAGTTACGGATTATTCCTCTCCAAATGCTCCAAAAGCTCCAAGTATCTCCATCAATCTCCAAAACGTACATGGACCTGTAAAGACCTCAAAATATAGTCTAGACACACATAACAGACCCTAAATAGAGTCTATAACATGGTTTAAAACTAGTAATAAATAGGTTATATCAACTCCCCCAGAATTAACCTTTTGCTTGTCCTCAAGCAAATAAGCTTGTGAAAGATGTTCTAAAAAGCAAAGACTCACATCTTGTCTAAGTATAATTGTCACCTTGGTTTATTGGAACCACATCCTATGAAACCAATCACAGAGAAACTTTATATATCATATCCTTGTATAGGAACCAAATCCATTCTACCAACAACTTAGCAAATACTAGTCTGACTCGCGCCTCTACTTAATTCATTTCTTTGCATAAAATAAAAGTGCAGGCTTTACCTTGGGAGTATCGATCAAGGGATATGTGGACTCTTACTTCTGCAAGTATCTGAACACACATGCAGTCTTCTCCGATTCCTTTCCTCTCTCTTCTTAGTCAATGTCTCCCTTCTTTTGAGGGTGTCATTTTATTTTTTTATTGACTGAGCTATTTGATTAGGCTTTCATGAATCAAGCTAATGGTTGTTGCCGCCAGATCTTGTTCACTTCTTTTTGACTTTTTTATCTCTTTCTAGGATCATATGAATCAAGCTTTAATGGTGGTAGCCACCAAATCCTGTTCAACTCCTTTTTTAAATCTGAAGGGGAGAGATAGTTGAATCAGAAGCACACAGACTTTTACCTTCCAGACTTGCAAAAGGAATCCGATTCAATGTATACCAAATCCCAAAGCAAGCAAATAATGTCAGGATAAGTGTTAGAAATCAGCTTCGGTTCCTCCAAAATTTCTAAGCAACTGTAATATAGTGGCAGGGTGATCCACTTTGGTATCTCTAGTAATCTCTGCAAATAACTTTCTAAGAATGGTGCTTATAGCATGGTTAGTCAGTAATAAATCTAGATCATAGTCTCCTTCTTGACTCAATAAAATTTTTTGAAAAACTTATATAGATATAAATAACACTTAAAAACAATCAAATAGCATTATCGAACCTCCCTCAGACTTAAATTACTCTGTCCCCAGTGTAATCCGCCCCGGATTGGTTAAAAAAAAATAAATCATAAGTAATTAGCTAAAGTATAAAACTCAATACCTCTCTCTCTGTAAGAGAGCGTCGATTGATGGTAGGTTACGGGTGTCGATCGATGTTAGACCTGTAAGTTCCTATTGCTTATAAAACTCAAAATAAAACACAATATCAGTAATACCTCCCCCAAACTTAAACAACACTATCGTCAGTGTTATACAGTGTGAGATTGGGGAAGAAATAAATCATAAGGACCAAAACTGAACAAGGAAAAAACTGATACACATGCTCGCTGATGGTGACCGTCGATCGACAAAGTTAAATGTCTATCAATCGATGCGTTTCTTACCATATCGATTGGCAGTGGTCAAGTGTCGGTCGACGCTCTATGCAAATTGCCTTCCTCTTTTTTTGGTTTTTTTTTGTGAATATCTGAAATAAATAAATACGAAAATTAGTAATAAATGAAGAAGAAAAACTAATTAAAACTTACCAAACAGTGGGTTGCCTCCCACTCAGCGCTTGCTTAGAGTCATAAGCTCGACATTGTGAATGCTCTGACTAGAAAGGAGGTTGATAGAACTTGGAAAACAAGTGGCTACATCTTTGTTGCTCTTCTGAAACCATGTACCAATGAAGTTTCTGATTGCCTCACTCCTCTGGTTTTCTCGTTCTTGATGATCTCCTTAGTAACCTCCAGTTAATGCATTCTTCTTTGTAGATTTTCAATACTGCGCTAGAGCATTCTAAGTCTGGCAGCTGTAGTGTCTGATATTTCCTCTAGTTGCTGAGAAACATCTTTCTTCATCAGGTACTGATAAAAAGCAATATCATAGAACCTTTCTTCTAGGTAGCGTTTTGCTGCAAACTTTTTTCTGTCGAACTCAGTATCGATTGATAGCAAGGTGATGTCGTTGATCGATGTCACTCCATCTTGTCTACTCGCATGCTGTCTCTGAAAAGTATCCATGTCTTGCTTCATCTCATCCATGCGTGTAGTCAAATTCGTGAGGCATTTATCTATAGGATAGTAAACGTCATCAAGCCTCATGTAGAATTCATCCATTGACATCTTCTGAGCTTGGTAGATCGCGTGAACAATATCATCAATATCTGCTCTACTGTATGTCTCTTGCTTCTGCTACGTGTTGTCGATCGATGCTGGTGCATGTGCATCGATCGATGGCTGTTGCGGTTGTCCAAAGAAATTTCCTGATCATTTAGCCATGAGAAGGGTGTCTGCTACATCTTTCTTTGGTAGAGTTATAATTCTCCCATAAAGACCTCGTGCACGTCCTTCTACATCTCTAAAAATTCCAAACTCATAGGTTCTAAGATACCTAGCTTTTGTTTCTTCTAGTCTAAGTGAAGGGTCTGGTTTTCGTTTGATGTCGTTTGATGGCCAACATAGGTCGATTGTTGATGTTGGATTGCCTACTCTCGCGTCCGTAATCCAACCAGGTTCATTCTCATCATAATCTGAGTCATACACTTTGTAGGCTTCACCGTATCCTTGGTATGCCCAATTAGTGTTGATCGATGGTCTATGGTTGTTGTCAATCGATGCTTTATAATCAGACCGGTGCCCAAAAAGGTTTCCAGCTTCGTAAGCCATTGCAAGCATATCTGCTACATCCTCCTTTGAGACGTTTAGAATTCTGCCATCCATAGCTCTTGCGTGACCGTCTGGATCTCTCATAATACCAAACTCATCTTGTTATAGATAACCAGCTTCTATGACGTGTTCTTCTGCTGAAACACGTTCGGTTTCTGCTTCGTGCTCAGTATCGATCGATGGCGTATGGTTGCCGTCGATCGATGTCGATTTCCCCGGTTCATGGGAAACATGAAAAGATCTAGCCTATTCCATAGTAAGGCCTCTGTACTCGATCAGCTATTCTTCTCTTTAGTTTTCATCGTATTCGAGGTAGGCTGGGTTGTAATCGTAATCAGCATGGTGGGTGTGGATCGGTTCTGGGGTATGAGCGTCGATCAATGTTGTTGGGTAGGTATCGATCGATTGCTGATCTGAAGGACTGTCGATCGATTCTAGGGGTTGGGTGTCGATCGATGCTCCATCTACAGATTCCTCATTACACTCGTAATCGCATAAACATGTGGCCACAAGCTATGCATCATTACGCAATTTCGTGAGGAAAAGTTTATTCCTATAGATTTCATAATAAATATTATGACAACCAAGGAAAGGCACAACCTTTTTCTCTTCATATCACATATAGCTCCTACAGTGGCCATGAAAGCTCTTCCCAGTAACAAGGAAGAGTTCCAATTGATTTGGATGTCCATCACATGGAAATCTATCGGGTTTAGGACATCTTGAATTCTTAGTGGGACATCTCTACATATACCTCCCGAGTCTACTCTAGAACAGTTCACAAATATGAAAGAATCGTTGGAAGTCTATATTTTGAGGTTTAACTTCTCTGTTATAGCTCTGGGTATGATGCTCACTGATGATCCGGTGTCGTATAGAGCATTGGGAAATTCATGGTTTATGATCTGACATGGCACCACAAATATCCCAGGATCACTTTTTTTCTTTAGAGTAATTATTGGCTCCCTCCTAGTATGATCCTTGGCAGCTTTATCGACTATGATAGGCCTTGATGAATCCCTCTTCCGCTCTGGAGTTGTAGTATTCGTGACCTTTGGTCTATCAACTCGTTTTGTCACAGGGTACCATCGATCGATTGTGCGACCTCTGCATCAAATGACACGTGAAGCTATCCTTGATTCGTCGAGTTAACAGGAATTATCGATCGATTTGTAGTACCTTGTGTCGATCGATGCTTTTGTGGTCTGATCAAAGGACTCGGATTTCCTTTCTTTTGCGGCTTCCCTTTCTTCACTTCTACCAAAAAATCATCATCAATCACAGAATTTGCGTGATACTCATGCCCATTACTTTCTTCTTCTTTGACCGTAACTTCGTATTTCGTAAGGGCTTCACTCTTATGCGTCATTTGACTTTCCAACTTTTCCATGCGGATGCTGATATCCTCAATTTTTGTGTTTAGGTGTAGGTACAGGAAATCTAATTTGTCATTGAAATCCACAATCATCTTCTGTTGTTCCCTTAGTATCTTGTCAAACATAAATTTGATCCATGGTCTCCTGATTTGTTTTGAAATTTCTGCACTTCTTGTAGCTTGGGCCTTATCTTCTGCTCATGTATCATGGATTATAGTCCCCTGATTTCCTATCATTTGACCTGCTGCATTACGCAGATGACCGTTTAGGTCATGCGGGTCTCCATTCTCATTCTGAACCATAATTATAGGCGCAACCATCTGAGCTCGTCTGTTGTCGTCGATCGATGCAGATGAGGTGCTGCCGATCGATGGTATATGATCAATATCGGTCGATGCTAGAGATCTGGTATCGGTCGATGGTTGAGTTCTAATGCCGGTTGATGATGTCCGTAAAGATGTATCGGTCGATGCTGAAGGTATGCCGTCAATCGATGCGTGTCATCTTTCTTTGCGGATTGTGCGTTCGAGTTGTTGTGGGTCAAAGAACAGTAAGTCTTGTCCTTTGTTGCTCCTGGTACTCTTTTGCATGCACCTGAAAAACAAAGAAAAAGAAAAATCAGTAACCTTGAAAGAAACAAACCTAGACTAAGTCCTAAAAAATAAATCTAATGGCAATCAATGTTCCCCGGCAACAGCGCCAAATTTGACGTTCGTGTGTTTTTATGTTTTAATAGGGTAATAATATCCTAAACAAACAATTGTCAAATTAACCCTTAATCCAAACACACAATACAATAATACTCTTGTCAAGAGAGAACATGTGTAGTACTTAGGGATCGAATTTACACGGAACAATTACACACAATAGATTTCTTATTTCTAAAGGCTAACTATATATGTTAATAGCAAGTAATCAGGTCAAGGAAATATTCCTTATTAGAAGGTATAGATGCAATATGGAAATATGCTAATAATGCAAATATGAAAATATGCTAAAAATGTAAATATGGAAATATGTTAGATCTATGGTTTCAATAAAGTGGATTATAATAGATAGAAGTTAAAGGTATTTAATCATGGAACTCGAAACCAAATGTCAAAGACACCAGCTCTCGCATGCGCGCCTGATCTATTGACCAAGTCCAATGTCTCAGGTCTCGCTTGTTGACACAGAATGACCGTCAATCGATGGCAATGATCCTGCATTGATCCATGGTTTCTTGAGTCAAGCATTATGACCTAGTTCAATAAGTTCGCTAGATTGACTAAATCAACTCTCGTTTGTTTCTAGCAACCTAGTTTAAAAGAATAGATTGCGTTAGTAGACCATGCTCTCGCTTGCGCCTAACTATCATATTATAAGGGTTCTAGTTAGCTCCTCTAGAACACAAGCAATAAACACAATTCTATTAATAGATCTAATAATGACCCTAACAATTATATTGTTTGGCAAATCCATCATTACCATTGATAAACCCTAAATCTAGTTGATAACTACTCATACATAATTAAAGTAAGAATAATAATCTGAATAAAATTCATGGATAAAATATTGGGGTTTCAAAGCACACTTAGAACACACTAGCAAACACTAGCACACATACACACTCACAAAAACTCTTGCCCCCCAAGCACACTTAGCATGGTGCAATACATAAAGTATAAATATAAAACCCTAAAGTCTAGGTCAAAACTCGTCCAAGGGTAATCTTGTAACCTTGTGTCATGTCTCTAACTTGGGCTTGAAATTCGGTTGTTTGTGAACTGGACATCAATCGATGGCAGATGTTCAACATCGATCGATCTTGGTCGTGTAACATCAGTCGACGTCTACGTTGTATCATCGATCGATGGTAATCTCGTACTTCAGTTCTCTTCAATGATTAGCTACGGATTATTCCTCTCCAAATTCTCCAAAAGCTCAAAGTATCTCCATATATCTCCAAAATGTACTTGGACCTGTAAAGACCTCAAAACATAGCCTAGACACACATAACAAACCCAAAATAGAGTCTATAACATGGTCGAAAACTGGTAATAAATAGGCTATATCAAATGTCATCCTCCTTTTCTTTTCCCTTGTCCACTTCCATATCTTCTTTTTTGTTCTTTTCTTTATCTTGTTTGTTATAGTTTTATTGAATCACACTGGCTGAATCTGAATTACCTCCACAAGCTCAACTGCTTCTCCCATGTTATTTTTCTTATCTTGATCTTGGAATTTTGATTATCCCTGAGTTACATCCACAAGCTGCTTCAAGTGCTTCTACGTGCCTCAATAACATTTCATTATAATTATCATCATCAACCATAACAACAGATGTACTGCTTTCCAACATAAGCAATCATTCAGGTCTTACAAATATATTTCTCCTACAAAAAACTCCATGAATGTCACAAAGTCATTCACAGATTTTCCTGCCCTATGAAGAGCCCTAAAGATTTTTAAAATTTGTGTTGTTTGCAATCTTAATTGGTGCAGCCCCTTTCCTAATCATATCACTATCTCCATCATAAATCCGGTAGCACATTCAACCGAGATTAGTCTCCCTTATAGACTATACTCCTGAATAATACTATATTTTCGCACCTCAATACCTCTAATTATTGATAAATCTAGTGCTCTACCGATTCTATCATTATCTATTTTGAAATGTAAAGAACCATTATCATACATAATCCTCCTACCATCCATAACTACAATCTATGCATCAAAGACACCTACAGTCCAGTTATAAATTATTGTTATAGACACGTGATGTCACTGAAATTACCCTAAGGAGTGGCTTTTACTCTCTCAAATAAGAGGTTCAGGTGAAGTACTTAGGGATCAAATCCACAGGGAGCGTGGGCACACAATAGGCTATAGACTTTTAGTTAAGCTAGGCAAACAGTTTATTAGGCAGTGAATAGACTAGCAAGTTGATTGATTGATTGTTGTAAACAATTATGCGAAATAACTAGACTTAGGGTTTCAGGTAAGTGGATTATAGATGATAGAATCTAATGGTATCAATCCTAGAACTTGATATCTAATGTAAAAGATGACTAGATCTTGCTGCAAGTCAAATCTATTGACTAAGTCTGATGTCTCAGCTCTCGCTTGTTGACACGGAATGACTGTCGATCAATGGCAATCATCTTGCGTCGATCGATGGTTTCTCGAGTGAAGCATTAAGACCTAATCGATATGTTCACTAGGTTCCTTCGATAAACTCTCGTTTCTTTCTAACAACCTAGCTTAATAGAATTATATTAGGTAATAGACTATGCTCTCGCGTGCACCTAATTATCTTATGATCAGGTTTCTAGTTAATTACTCTAGAAGCAAGAATTAACAACAATTCTAATGATATATATAATAATCACCCTAGCAATTCTATTGTTTGGCTAATCAATCAAAAACCTAGAAAACCTAAACCTAGTAGATGATTTACTGAGACATGTTCTTTGTCACATAAATCATATATGAAATAGATATAGAATAGAAATCAATAAATAACCAAAGGAGTTCCAGGAGGACTCTGAAGGAGTTCCTCCCTTCTCTCCTAACTCTAGAAAAATAGATAGAATTAAGCCTAGTCGTCAACAATGACTTAGAAAACAATATAAATTTGGTCTAAACTCGTCCAGGGGTATCTGGTGATTTGTGGTGGCTTATGGGCTGAAGTTGGTCTTGAAACAAGTCCATCCTGTCTTCTGGGATCACTGTCGATCGACACTAGGGTTGCGCCGTCGATCAACATTCATTCACCTTCTCGACAGCTTGCTCTCGCGAGGCAGACAGACCACTCTCCAGTAAATCGATCATAACTTTTTCTCTAGTATCCTAATTTACCTCAAATCGGTGGAATTGGCAAGCTAACTCAAATATATATATCTTGTTTCAAAATATCAGCTCAATCGCACAGTGGGAAGGTCTCTATCCTTAGCTAAACATCTGACGCGTCTGTGCAGTTCTGCATTTCTAAAATCTCCAAAATCACGAAAAATCTCCAGAACGTACATGAACCTGCAGATACTCTAAAACATACTCCAAGCATATACAATAGACTCTAAATAGGGATGATAGCATGGCACAATAGTGGTGAATATCAGGCCCTATCAACTCCCCAGACTTAACATTTTGCTTGTCCTTAAGAGAAACAAGGGTAAACTTGTGGAAGAGGTTTGAAAACATAGAGACTAACAATATCTCTAACTTATCCTTCTCACCTCTACTATATTTCAACCACATCAAATAAGTGTCAATCTCAGAGGAACTTTATATACCTTATCCTAGTATAGCAACCAAATTCATTCTACCAACAACTAAGCGAATACTAGTCTCACTCACCCCTCTACTAACCTTATTTCTTTGCAGAAAATAAAAGTGTAGGCTTTACCTTGGGAGTATCAATCAAAGGACACATAGACTTTTTACCACTGTAGGTATCTGATCATACATGTAATCTTCTATGATCCTTTTCTTCCCTCTTTTCTCTTTTCTCTGAATCTTTTTGGATCTCAAACTTAATGGACAATGATGCTGATAAAGTCCATCTTGCCATCTTATTTTCGATTTTCTTTTCTTTTTTATTTACTTTTTTTTGGGGGCAAAGTTGTAGGCGAATAGTGGGGTCATCAGTACTGTATTTACCCCTTGCTTCCAACAATGTGTGATCATTCCTTTGAATTAGAATAGTGGGGTCATCGGTAATGTACCTACCCCTAGGCATCTCAGGAGATTATCTCAATCTTTTCTTTTTAGTAGATGTCGAAGAGAGAGAGAAGCGAATCAGAGGTGCAATGAATTGTACCTAACATACTTTCAGAAGTAATCGGATCCAGTCTATACCAAGCCCCAAAGCAAGCAATTTAGTCAGTATTAGGTTGGAGGTCAGCTTCGGTTCCTTCAAATTTTCTAAGCAACTGTAGTATAATGGCAGGATGATCGACTTTGGTATCTCTGGTACTCTCTACAATCAACAAGCCTAAGAATGGTGTTATAGTGTGGTTAGTGAACAAGTACAAATATTAATATGATCATAGATAAAAACTTTTATCTATAAAAACTTTTCATAAAAACTCATAGATAATAAAACTCAAAACATAACACAATATCAGCAAACCTCCCCCGGACTTAAACAACATTATCCCTAGTGTTATACAATCTAAAATTGGTGAAGCAAATAAGCCATAAGGACAAAATTTAACAAGGAAAAACGATGTACCTGCTCGCTGATGGTGACCGTCGGTCGACACAGTTAAGTGGCGATCGATCGATACTCGGGTTGCTCTGTCGATCGTCAGTGATCAAGTGTCGGTCGATGCTCTGTGCAAACTATCTTCCTCAGATCTTTTTTTTGAAACCTATATAATAAAGTATAATTCAAAATTAGACTAATATAATTAAAAACAAATGAAAACTTACTAAACAGTGGGTTGCCTCACATTCAACGCTTTATAGTCTTTAGCTTAACATTTTGGAATTCTGATTCAGTTCTGATGAGATTGGGGACTTGCTCCAAAACAATTCCTAATGTCCAATGTCTTCAGATTCATAATCCTTTTTGTGAAAGCCTCCATAGACTCTTCTCTTTTGTCTATCATCTCAGCAATAAGGAGTGCTCGAAGCTTTGCAAATGGCTGCGAGAAGCATTTGATGCGCACTCTGTACTTCCTGACACAATCTGAGAAGTGGGGAATCAATAATAACTGAGGACCGTCCTTGGTCCTTTTCCTCTTCGTCTAATTTCTCTTCTTCTTTCCCCCAAACTTGTCTGATCTCGTGGTGCCTCCATCAAAAATATTTCGACACACTTCACAAATTTTCTGCCTTGATACGCGATGGGTGTCGATCAACGTTCTAGTGTTGTGGTCGATCAATTCTTCAATGGTGTTGTCGTTCGTTACTGCAGTTCTGGTGTCGATCGATACTGCTTCTGCTGGGCCTTTGTCGACATCACTTCTATATCTCAGTCCTCTCTAAGAAGCTACCGCATATATTTGAACATTATATACCACACTGTAGGAACCCGGATGCACATTTTTTCTGGTGGAATAGGAAATTCGACCTCTAAAACAGCGTAGGGAACCACAAAATTCACAGGGTCATGTACCCTCTTCACTCTTTTGCGAAAACCAGCAGCTTCTTCTGTGCAGATAGGTGGTCATAGATGTTCTGGGACAGCAAGGTGTGAGGTCTCAGACTCGCGCATACTCTTCCCAACTAGTTCTGGTTCAATCACGTAATATGGTTCGTCCAGCCATGGGTGTCGATCGATATCATCAAATGAGTGTCGATCGATGAAGTTGGGTGGCTGTCGATCGATGCTCTCTGGTGGGTCTCGATAGATGCCAGATTTTGGTGAAGTTTCCAGATCTCTTCTCTTAGTGTGCTGATCGTCATTAAGCTTTTTTTCCGAGTCCTGACCCAATTCTTCATGTTGTGCTTCATCCGATTGCTTCATGAATTGCTCTAGATCCAAGAACGGTGTCAATCGACAACAGGGGTTGGTGTCGATCGATGTTGAGGTCTTAACGTTGGTCGACGGTGAATTCTTAGTGTCCATCGATGTTGAAGACGGATCACTAATATCGGCTTCTCCTACTCTGCTCAGCTCTCCATATACATCTCAGCATAGATTCCATCTCAATCTCCATAATTGCTTCAATATCATAGAGAAAGTTGGTGAGGAAGGCGTTCGTGATGTCATTCCAGGTAGTGAGAGATTCTGGTGGCAACCTCTTGAACCAACATGATGCTTCTCCAGAACGAGTGTATGGGAATAGTTTGTAAGAGTAGTAATCTTCAAATACTCCATTGCACTTAATGGTCGATGCTAAATCATTGAATGATTCAAGGTGGTTACTGGGACATTCATGAGGAAGACCATGAAAAGGATGCTGACCCACAAGAGAGATATATGTCGGATTCAGCTCAATGACATTCCTTTGTGGTGCAAAACGACGCATCGCAGAACTTTTGGCGTAGAAATCCTCAAGCCTGTTGTAGTCTCTAAGTGCCTTTTGTTGTTCAATCCCAGAATTCACATTAACAACAGTAACATTAGGGATTGCAGTCCCCTTTGCTTGAATCAATTGCCCTGCACTATTGCACGCACGACCTCTTTCGTCCTGTAAGATACCATTCTTGTCAAAACACAGTATGAGTACTTTGACCTTCTCTATCTTCTCGCAAGTAGTGTTGATCAACGAAGAGTGATTGGTGTCGATCGACAGCGAGGTGATTGTGTTGATTGATGGAGAGTTGTTGGTGTTGATCGCTGTTTCTTGGGTAATGTCAATCGATACTTGATGAGCAGTGTCGTTTGATACTTGGACTTCTATGCTATTGATCGCTGCTTGGAGGGTTTCGACTGCCCTCGTAGACTTATGGATCACGCGTTCTAAATCCAGTGGCTCTACTAGTAAGAGTCATATCCCCTTGTTGCTTCTGGTACTCATATGTATGTACCTGAAACACAAGAAGAAATTTTTTATCAATAACTATGAACAATAATAAAAACCAAGACTAAACCTATTATCAAGTCTAATGGTGAATCATCATTCCCGGCAACAACGCCAAATTTGATATCACTCAAATTACCGTAATGAGTGACTTTTACTCTCTCAAATAAGAGGTTCAATTGTAGTACTTGGGGATTGTATCCACAAGGAGTGTGGACACACAATAGACTATAGACTTTTCAATGAAGCTAGACAAACAGTTTATTAGGCAGTGAATAAAGTAGCAAGTTGATTGATTGGTTGTTGTAAAAAACAATGTGAAATAGCTAGACTTAGGGTTTTGTGGCAAGTGGATTACAGAGGATAGAAACTAATGGTATCAATCCTAGAACTCCATATCTAATGTAAAAGATGACCAGCTTTGACTACGAGTATAATCTATTGACTAAGTCTGATGTCTCAGCTCTCGCTTGTTGACACGGAATGACCGTCTAGCGATGGCAATGATCTTGTGTCGATCGATGGTATCTCGATTCAAGCATTAAGACCTAAGCGATATGTTCACTAGGTTCCTTCGATCAAGTCTCGTTTGTTTCTAACAACCCAGCTCAATAGAATTATATCAGGTAATAGACCATGCTCTCGCGTGCGCCTAATTATCCTATGATCAGGTTTCTAGTAAATTACTCTAGAAGCAAGAAATAAGAAAAATTCTAATGATAGATATAATAATCACCCTAGCAATTCTATTGTTTGACTAATCCATCAAATCAAAAACCCTAGAAAACCTAAGCCTAGTAGATGGATCTACTCAGACATGATCTTTGTCACAGAAATCATTGATGAAATAGATA
Organism: Moricandia moricandioides; assembly: GCA_905132885.1. NCBI lineage: Eukaryota > Viridiplantae > Streptophyta > Magnoliopsida > Brassicales > Brassicaceae > Moricandia > Moricandia moricandioides. Next base: position 38,872 of record CAJHQQ010002808.1, read on the forward strand.
TAGAATATAAATCAAATAAAGATTTAATCTCACCATGGGAAGTTCTGCATCCATAGGTAAACATATGACGTTTCTGCGTCGTTGATTGACATTCATTCACCTTCTCGACAGCTTCCTCTCGCGAGGCAGACAAAAAACTCTCCAGTAAATCGAACATAACTTTGGCTCTAGGATCCTAATTGACCTAAAACTGGTGGCATTTGAAAGATAACTAAAATATATATCTTTTGTCAAAATATCAGATTAATCTCACCATGGGAAGGTCTGCATTTTTAAAAGCTCCATGATCACCAAAGTTCTCCAAAACGTATCTGCAGCTGCAAATATTCTAAAACATACTACAAACATATATAATAGACTCTAAATAGGGATGATAGCATGTCACAGTAGTGGTAAATATCAGACCCTATCAACACGTACAAATTTCAACAAGAAACAAACCAAGTGTGGAGTACATAAAAGAGATAACAATTTACCTTTGCCGCTGTTGTTACCTATTTGCTTCCCTTTCCCAGAGCACTTGAAATGAATTTCATGTTTAGTGGATGCATAGCGACGAGCTCGGTATTTCAACATCAAATATATTAGGGTTTCCTTTTCGCATCAACCCCTTTTTATTATCAAGTAATACAACTTAATAGATTCACATCTTGCTTTATTAATATAAGGACTTAAAAGTATCTAATAATTTTGGAAAAGTCAAGTTTGTTAGACCCAAAACATGTTTTTACCCTTTATCTTTTAATATTTTTAGAAATGACCCCAAAACTTAAATAAGTCAAAACATATAACACAATTCTCGGCATTCATTCTTTGGCCCAGAAAACTTCTCGCAGCCCATTAACATCCTTGAATCACTCATCAGCTCCTAGGGTCATCTAATCACACGTGTGAGCAAGTTTGAGAGTCTAAAGAGTCATTTCTCGATAGCAGTTTTATTAAATTCTCAAGTCAAAAGGTTAAAATGATCTCCATTTGTTTCTCTCACCTAGTAGGTGACCCTTCTACAAAGTAAAATTTAAAATGACCCAATCGCACTTACAAACTTTTGATGACCCAAACTCTCAAGTGTCTCCACTTTAATCCTTGTGGGGTATTTTGGAGAAAAATATTTTAAAACTATTAAGATCATTTATCTTATTTTTATTTACTACAATTAATACGGATAAATCTCTTAAATAATTTTAAGAAACCCAATGAAATTTTATCTTTCTTTTCTTTAACAAATGAAACTTATTTATTGTTTATATTGTAAACAAATTACATAAATATATATATATATATATATATAACAATTAGAAATAAAAAATAAATAACTAAAACGATGGGAAAGTTTTATGTGAACTTGAAATCTTTGTCGCGTTTTTAGTATCATATTTCTTTGTTATATTATATTGGTTTCATTCCATTTTAAATCTATAAATATCCTTGGATTCAGAATCTAATGTATTGATCCAACCGTAAGAAATAAAAATTAAAATGATTAATTTTCAACGATTATAAAGATATCGCCATACCACAAAGAGACTACATATCGTTTCTTGGATTATACATTCTATGATTTCATATAAATACTTTGATACAAGGTATATTGTATCAAAATATAGATTGTGAAAAAAAATTGATTGTCCGACATCATACTTTTTCCTCTTTGTCTCTAGATCTTCTTTATCATGTTGAGTCCATGGTGGTTTCATTGGTGGCCTAAGTTTCCATAAAAAAATCCTTACGGATTTGTTTCAAATATCTCGGATCCCATATTCCATCATCAAGTCTCTCTCTCAATATGATAATAAAATAATAGTTACCAGTCGAGACTTGATAATGGATAAAGTGAACCTGTTCAAACATGAACCACCAAAAATCGTGTGAAGAAAACTCCACCGAAAAAAACCTGCACATTCTTTTATGGACAAACCATGAGACTTTGCCGGACAAACATTCTCTTGAAGAGAGAGATAGAAAGGAAAACATTGATGATGAAGCATCAACAAAAACTAGATGATGATGATCATGAATAACTGATTTACACTTAGAAACTGAAACTATAAACGTAAATAAATAAACATTAAAATTTTGAAAATAGTCTAATCAAAATTCTTTTTTTCAGAAAAAAAAAAAATCAAATTTTTTTCCAATTTTTCCCAGATTTGTTTTCATGAGGAAATTTCTTTTTAAAAATTTTTAGAAAGACCTTCATGAATGTATATAATATCTTTGTGATTTTGTAGTTTTTTTTTTCTGAATTAAGAAATGGCTTCATAAACATGTAGCTAGAACTCTTAAAAATAACTTGTATTTTTATTTTGGAAGGTTATCTAAAATTTGTATGACTTCTTCATGAATTTGAGTTATTAACATGTTTAGGAAAACATTACTTAATATATAACTTCTTTCTAAATTTTTAAAAGATATTTCTAAATAAGTATAATATTTTTACAAAATTTAGATATCAAATTCAGGAAGGTCCTTTACAAAACAAAAAAAAAATCAGGAAGGCTTCCTACAATTTGAGGAAAATGTTATACATATTCAAGTATATTTTACTAAATTTACATATAATTCAAATTCAGTAAGGTATTCATAAATATAAATTTATGAAGACTTTCCTAAAATATACATTTAATAGTGTATTTAAAATATATATTTATGAAAACTTTCCTAATTTTTATGCAGATTTCATACTTATTTATCAATATCTTCCCAGTTTTAGGAAGTTATTATTAATATTCAGTAATGTTTTTCTAGATAAGCATACACCACAAGAAAGCATGTATCTAATGAGGAATTATTACAAGGAAAATGTTTCATCGTAACTAAACGGCCATTTTACAATGACTTTCGGAAAAAAAAAATCGTCGTAAATTCCTTGTAAATTTAAGAGGAAGCATTTTTGTCGTAAATACATGTTGATTTAAGACGAATGAACGAGAAAAAAAATTCGTGATAAAGTCGTTGCAAAGTAACAACTTTTTTACAATGACTTTTATTACATCTCTTTAACGAAGAATTTGCGAGTATAACCATAGATTAGGTAGAAACGTGTTTTATATGGGCTAAATTTTGTTGTACGATCGTTGTTAAAGAGATGTAAAAGACTTGCTAAATTTATACTTGCTAAAGAGTGGTAAATTTCACCTACCAAACTTTAACATTTTCCTATATATATGTTATTTTCTTGAGAATGAAACATACAAGAAAAACAAATGGGAAAAAATGTCAGGGGACGAAAATATTTATGAATTAAGGAATTGGATGTACACGCACAAAGATTCTGACGGAAGAGTGACGAAAGAGTTTTTCAATGGGTTGGAAATATTCATGTACCAGGCTGGCAGTACACCAATCACGCAGGAGAGTGTTAAGATGTTTTGTACTTGTCAAAAGTGCAAGAGTACAAAATTTTCCCGTAGTAAAACCGTATGAAAGCATTTAATAAATATAGGTTTTACACCACATTACTATATTTGGTTTCAACATGGAGAGGTTATGGTGGAAATGAAGCTAGTAGTGGTAGTAGTATTAGGGATATTGATAATAGTGAAGAATCGATTTATTTGCATAGTGAAAATAGTTATCATCAGGAGGAGCAGATGGTAGATCATTATGGGGTGCAAAACATGGTTACAAATGCATTTTTAGAAAAAAACTGCAACAATAGCTGACGGAGTTGGAAATGTTAAAGAACCTAACGTGGATGGAAAAAGGTTTTATGAATTTTTAGAGGCTGTGAATCAACCAATCTACAGTGGTTGTAGAGAAGACCTCTTTAATTACCTCTAGCAGCTAGGATGATGAGTATTAAAACTGATCATAATTTACCTGACGATATATGGGAATAGTTATTTAAAGAGTATTAGCCCCAAACGTGTCTGCTGATTATTATTATGAGATTTAAAAATTGGTTTATAGTCTTGGATTGTCTTCGGAGATGATAGATGTTTGCATCGACAATTGCATGACTTATTGGAGAGATGATGAGAAGCTACAAGAGTGTCGCTTCTTCAAGAATCCACAATTCAAAATGCAAGGACGTGGGAAGAATAAGGTATCGTACCAAAGAATGTGGTACCTACCAATTACAGATAGGTTGAAAAGGTTATATCTAGCTGAAAGGACTCCTGGAGCAATTAGATGGCATGATGAACATGTCTAGACAAATTGAGATATCACTCAGACATCAGATGCAAGAACATTGAAACATTTCAATACGGTACACCTAGATTTTGCTAGAAATATTTTCAATGTTTATATTGGGTTATGCCCAAATTAATTTATTTCATTTGGGATATCTTGGAGACAATATTCATTGTGACCAATCATTCTTACGTCGTACAACCTGCCACTAGAGATGTAATTGGAAAAAAAAATATATATTCTTGACCATATTAGTCCCTGGTCTGAAGCATCCATAGCGGTCGCTAGATGTGTTTCTTCAATCATTGATAAAAGAGTTGAAGGAATTGTGGTTAGTGACGGTCCTGACGTATGATTGTTTTGTGAAGAACAATTTACGATGCGAGCAATTCTTTTTTGGACTATATTTGACTTTCTTGCATGCGGGTATTGTTTGGATGGACAACCCATTGAAGGTTATCTTGTCCATATTTTCTTGGAATGATAGATGTGTTTCAAGTGAAGAAGGGTAGGAAGACATGTTGGTTTGACTGTCATCGTTGATTTCTCCCCCTTACCCGTCTGTACTAAAGAAACAAGACATTGTTCAGTTACAAAAGAGTTGTAGGAGACACTCATCCTCCATTTTTAAGTAGAGAACAAATCAAAGATCAAATTGATTATTATTGTGCTGAGAAAATAGTTCCTCGTTGGGGTAGTTGGCATGTTCTTAGAAATATGCCTAATTATTGTGGGTGCTGCACAAATGGCAAAAGAGAGTATATTTTGGGAGTTGCCATATTGGAAGGATCTTCTTTTGCGCCACAACCTGGATGTGATAGATATAAAGAAGAACTTTTATTAAAAACATCATGAATACAATACTAAAAGTCTAATGGAAGACAAAAGTCAGTAAAAAATCAAGGTTAGACATACCTAATATTTTTTCAAGAAGTGAACTACATATCAAAATCGATGAAAAATTTCCAGTTCCTATATTTAGATTGTCATTAGAAGTAAAGTCAGTGTTTTCAACTAGGTTGCATCAGAAGTGAAGTTCTGTGATGGTTAGGTTTCAAATATGTCTAGATGTGTTGAATAAAGTCAAAAGTGCTCACGGATGAAAAGTCATGATTGTCATGTGTTTATACAAATTATAATCTTGTGCTTATTTTTGTTGGTGGAGTATGACAATCCATATTACCCTGCATGCTTTCACGAATTGATTCAAGGTCTTCTTGCAAAGATCACCACAAAACCTATGTATTTCACACGAGGCTTTACTGTTCATATATACGAGTATTGGAGATGTCGGTCAATAAGTAATTACGTAATATGTGTGGAAGGTGAAAAAGATGTCTATGGAATCTTGCTAGAGATTATTGAAGTGGAATTTCCAGACTTATTGAGGCTGAAATGCGTGATCTTCAAATGTGAGTGGTTCGACCATGTTCTCAACATAGGAGTGCAATTTAACAAATTTGGTGTTGTTGATGTCAACTCAGGATGAAGATACAACAAATTAGAGTCTTTCATATTAGCTTCACAAGCTGAGGAAGTTAGCTTCATTTCATGCCCTCAACTCAAAGAATTTTTACTATTAGGTTATCTTCTATCAAAGTTACACCATGTGGCTGAATAGTTGGTGGAGAAGACTCAACTTTGCAACAAGAAGCAAATAGTAAAAAAAGCCGAGGTACCAGAAAAACAAATTGATGACATACTTCTTATTGACCTTGAAAACCGTGAATATGAAAATCTTAATGACGATATGACAGAAGAAGCAGGTGAAGACTATTTTGATGAAAGTGATTATCACTGTAGTGATGATGAAAACTCGAATCATGAATCTGAATGATGTAACTTTTTTCAAATATTAATGATGTCATTTTTTTCTTATATTAATGAATTTCAGACTTATATAATGCATGTGTGTTTTTTGATCATGATAATTACTTGGGGACTTGAGGTTAACATAAAATGGGGTTTAAAGTTTAAAGGGTTAACGGACTTGGGGTTACGAGAGAATATTGTTTATGATATGGGATAAAGAAGTTAAGGGATTCGGGTTTAGGGTCTCGGATTTTAGAGATTCAGGCATATGCCTCGTAATTTCATCCTACAAGAAAACACGAGACGTGGTAATTTCCTCATAACACGGGTTCGTCTTAACTTTGTTGTAAATAGACAACACGGGACATGGTAACTTCTTCTTAACACGTGTTCGTCGTAACTTCGTTGTAACACGAAATCGCGTGACGTTGTAACTTCCTCGTTACACATATTCGTCATATCTTTGTTGTAACACAATACGCATGATCGACGTGGTACTCGTAACTCAAAAATATGGGACGTGGTAAAGTCCTCTTAAAGTTATGACGAACCCTATTTCATTTTATATACCGAGACACTTCGCTTTATTTTCCTCGTCTCTTACCTCTGTACCCTCCCCCTCCTGAAAAAAGAAAAGGTTATTTTTTTTTAATGTTGTTTAGGTAGTTAGATTAGGTGATTAGTTTAGGTAGTTAGATTAGGTAATGGAACTAGACTAGGTTATGGAATTTAAATGATTATGTAATGGAATTAATAAGATCAGTTTATGTTTTTTTGTAGATGGTTCCTCGAAAATGTCCTCCTCCAGCCCATTGCAGCAAGACATTCGGCACATGACATAATGGCACTTCTAGTTCAGTCCTGACACTTTCTTCAGCTCAAGACGTTATTGCTGGCTCTCAGTTTTCTCTGAGATGTTCAAGACTCCTCCTCCTGCTGAACAAGATATGCCTCATCCTTCTCCAGATATGAATCCTCCTCATGTTCTCGATGATGCGCCTCCTGCCCCTGCGGCTGGAATTCATCACAATTTTCTTGTGCCATTAGGGGAACCTTATGTTTGATACACCATCGAGGAACTTCTCGCTCAGACGGGACGAGATGGTTTATATATCCCGGACCCCGATCACCCACCTGGAACTTTCTGGTATGTATTTTTCTTTATCACTTTTAAAATTTTTATAATTTGTTTTAGGAAAATTTATTTTTTTAATATGTAACTATTATTTTCAGGTTTGGACTTGAGGGTCAAGTCGGAAAGAGCATTTCTGACATGATCAAAAGCTATTTTTTCGAGGCCTATCCAAATTGGACTCTAACACTTGAGCACATTCTGACCACGTGTTTCAAATATTTAGCAGTTAATTTTATTTTAAATATATTTTAATAAATTAATTATTCTAAAATTGTTGTTTTAATTTTTTGTTTCAGCAAAAATGAAACTGGTCATTATCAGAGACCCGCTTAACAAACATCATCTAGTATTGGAATGACAAGGGGAGTACCATGGGTATTAAGAAAAATCTAGCATCCTCACAAACGACGTTTGGGATGGGCTCATCGCCTATTGAAAGATTCCCCACTCCATTCGAGTCTCCTCGAGTTGTTTCGTTTGCCTTAGGAAGAGGGATCAGAATAATCCCCACTCCATTCGAGTCTCCTCGAGCTGTTTCGTTTGCCTTAGGAAGAGGGATGAGAATAGTCATTTGCTGAAGATTCACACTACCGGGCAAAAGCTTCACGATGGTGTCCGTCTAGAGTTTGTAAGCATTTTATTTTATTAATAATTTTTTTATTTTTATTTTATTAATATTTTATTTTTCAAACTATTTTTAGGTCGGGGCAAAAGCTTCACGGTGGTGTCCCATCTATATCCGAGTTGTTCAAGTATACCCACCAGACACGAAGTGGAAATTTTGTGGATCCTCGTTCTGAAGACATCTACAATGATATTGCTGCTCGATTGTGGAGCGCGAGACACAACTGACCCAGTAGTCTCAAGGTAATCTATTTACTTTAATTATTCTTAATTTTAATAATTTATATATAATTTAAATTTATGTTTTATTTTGGTTTCAAGTTTGTCCCTAAAAATGGACGGACGGTTGGAAAAAGAATATGTCAACAATGTTCCAAGGGCAAAATTGTCTTATTCTCAGAGACGGAATAAGGAGTCTTCTCAGTTGCGGGGACATCTGAATGCGACGCAAGAAATATTGTCATCCATTGAATGTCTTCGTAACGTTTTGGCTGAAGGCAACCCACATATGCAGAGTGTGCTGTAGCGTAGATGGCAAGAACTCAGGATTCCACATCCACCCTCCCGTTCCATAGAGGAGGAAGTGGAGTATGCGGCACGAAGCAGCTCTGACTATGACAACATCGGCCTCTACTAGTTATATATTTTTGTATTAAAAATTAAAATTTAATAATATTTATTTCATTAATTTTTTTTTATTTATATAATATCATAAATTTAATTATTCAATTAAATATTAAAATTTATACACATCGAAGAGATTCATTGTTAAGTTTACGAGTAATTAACATGGATTTAAAACAATTAACGACAAATTTACAAAAAAAAAACCTTGTCAATTTGTCGTAAGAGTTACCAGGAAATTACATGGAAGTTATTGCAAATTTTTCTTAAAACTTTACAAGGAAGTCTTTGTTAATTCGTCATAAAATTTATGATATTTAGCTATTTATTTAAAATTGATATTTTATGATGACTTTACAAGGAAAGTTTACGAATCCCTTACGACAATTATAACTACGCCTTTACGAGTAATTTGTCTGCTACTTGTTTACGGCAAAGACGATTCGTCGTAACTGTAACGAGGAATTTACGACGAATCGTTTTTCGTAGTTAATTCGTCATAAAAGGGGAGTTACGACGAATTAACTACTAAAACCAGTGCCCTCGTAATAGCTATGTTTTCTTGTACTGTTATAATTCAAATTTATAAAAAAACATTTTTAAAACTTTTTGGAAAAGGAATAATTTTCTGAAAAATCTAATCTAATCTATTAAAACAAAAGTACAAATAGGAAATAACTTTTATTTTTACCTAATATTTACAAGGAATGCCACTGATATTATCCATGCATCCAAAAATCTAAACACTAATTTTTAACAAGCAAAAAATAAATTTGTGCTAAGCCCATTAGCAACTTTTGTTATTATAATTGAAGATTTCATAAAAAAAGTGTATATGTGTTTCCAAATTTTTATAATAAAAACAGAATTACATATATATATATATAACATTAAATTTGTTTATTTTTTATTCATATTCATATAAGCTACCCAACAATATTTGAACTATAAAAAGCTAATAATGTTAATAATTTTTGATATAATCTGAACATATTCATTTACAATAACAAAATCATGTAACTTACCACAATAAATTAGTGACTAAAATACATACTAATATTTATTATAAATGGTTATCTATACAAACGAATACAATGTATTATTAATTTGTACGATATATATCTAATAAGAATAACTTATGTAATTTATAAATTTAAAATTTTTAATCACCATATAATACATATACACATTTTGGTATAGGACGGATCAAATATCCGGGGTTTTAGGATATACAGATTCTGATATGCATTCGTCGGATTCGTAAATTTATTATCCGGATCTGGATATTCGGGGTTAGGATATCCGGACTAAAATCCGAATACACGTGGATATTTGGACCTGTTTTTTTAATTAAAAACTAAGTATTTACCATCTATTTAGTCTATTTAAAATTATTATCTTAAAAAATTTAAAATCATTAAAATTTAATAAAATTAAAATTTTAGCTATGTTATATAAAAGTATATATAATATACATAGATAACTATAATTAAATTTTAAGTATTTAATATCCGGATCCGGATATCGAGACCTAAATTTTACTATATGAATTTGTACTTGGATCTGTTGAATTCGTAAAATCACTATTAACATCCCCGAATATCCTTTTTTGAAGCGTATGAGATCCCAGATCGGAAACTGATATCGAATATTAAGTTCCAGTCATATATATAGTTATATCAAACAAATTGCTTAAAATATTTGACATTCATAAAAATAACACTTGCGCGGGCGCGCATGTCAAAGGCTAGTTTTAAAGAGAAAGTTCTTGACAAACACTAAGTTGGACACCACTTTTCAAAAATACATTAACAGAAAATATCCTAACATTTAGTTTTTAATGTTTAGTATTTCAGGGTGGGATTGGGTTTACAAACTTATAGAAATAATTCTAAAAATATCTAAATAATTTAGGAGGGTTAATTTTGTCTTTTTAATAATATTAAGGTATTTATCAAAATTGTTATCATTTAATGGTAAATTTTTAAAGTAGTATCAAATTTGAGGTAAAGTTAGAATTATTCCTTTTTATACAGAAACATATTTTTTTTAAAAAAAATATTTATTTCTTTTTATATATTTTTAAGAAAGATATAAAACTGCCATTTACCATTTTAATGAAATCTTAATCTCTTTGGTCCTTATAGACTAATTTAATCTCATTATTTATTTTTATTTATTTGTTAATGCTTAGTTTAGAAAAGTTATTGATACAATTTTAAAATAAAGTTATGAATAGTTTAAAATTATGATAATTTCTCTATTTTATCAAAACTTTATTTTTAAAAAAAATTGAATACTTTCTGTATCATTTCATTGTGGAACAATTTTCTTAAATGTGTTATTTTATTTGGTTTAGGTAGGGTATCAAATATTCTTTTCTTTTCTTTCTGATATCAAATGTTCTAGGCGCGCACGGGTTATGATTTTTAGAAAAGTAAGTTTCAGAATTGTCTCGATAAGTAACATGCTCTTTGTCCTATATCAATTTCAGTGTGTTCATAGCGAGAGATTATTTAATTTAACAACTCCTCCTAAAAAGATAATGACATCATTTTCAGTGAGTTGGAGTAGGTACACCAACTCCTGATATTATTGAACATCAACACGACAGTTCACACGTTCTAGAATGCCATCTCCCTCCATATTAAATAATGTCTATGGACCCATAAAACTGAGATAGTATCCACGAAAACCCACTAAAGTCATTCTCTTCACCATGGCCACTTTTCTCTCTTTCTTTCTTCTCTCTTCTGTAGCCCTGTCCCTCGTTCTAGTTTCGGTCACAGCAGAATCCCCCCAACATGATTTCTTGCGTCATAAGAAAGAGAAGCTAACTCATTTTAGAGTGTATTGGCACGACATCTTGGACGGCAAAGATCCAACTTCGGTCTCAATAATGAATCCTCCGAATAACTACACGGGAGCAACGGGCTTTGGCCTTACTCGTATGATTGATAATCCATTAACGCTGTCCCCGGAGTTAAGCTCCAAAATGATTGGAAGGGCACAAGGGTTTTATGCAGCCGCATCTAAAGAAGAGGTGGGATTGTTGATGGCTATGAATTTCGCGATTCTGGAAGGGAAGTACAATGGGAGCACGATCACAGTGTTTGGAAGAAACTCTGTGCTTGATAAAGTGAGGGAGATGCCCGTGATCGGAGGGAGTGGACTTTTCCGATTTGCTAGAGGTTATGTTCAGGCAAGAACACATGTATTTGATCTCAAGACAGGGAATGCCGTCGTCGAGTATAATTGTTATGTTTTGCATTATTGATCTTTCACATGGTTGTGGTGGGAAACAGTTATTGGGTCCGTTCAAGTAATATATGAGTGTAGACTGTAGTCCATCTGTTTTTTTCTTCAGTCAACAACTCATTATAATATAAATCAATAAATAACCCATCAAAGAGTAGAACCCTCTTGTCTGAAAATGAGCTGCGATTAGGAATCGACACAATTACTCGTTACTTAGCTCGTACTCGCTATTTGATCGGTACTTGACTTGTAAAGTGAATAATTGGTTTGACCAAGTTAAGTATCAAATAATCTATTTAAATCACTCGCAAGTACAAATCAAGTATCAAATACAAAAATAAAAATAACCATTTGATGTTATTTGACTTGTTACTTGTTTTGTTAATGAAAACGAAACATTATTCTAAATCATAGTAGTATAGAGAAATACACTAGGATAGTTCTAAAAAAAATTCCACAAATATAACATTCAAAACGAAAAATGACTAACATATATTTTATTAAAGGGTGTAAATATACATCTATACCCCTAAAGTTAACTAACATAGACTTAAGATTTAGAGTTATGGGGTGGGGTTTCGGAGGTAAGGTTTAATTTTTTTTTTAAAAAAAATAAAATAAATCTTAAGCTTTTCAATGGCTATTTCGGTCATTTTTTCCTTGAGGGCTACTTTGGTGACAAAAATTTAAAAGGACTATTTTAAAGAAGTGCCCTTGTTTATATTTTGGTCATTTTTTCTTATATATTATGTTTCTCGAATTTAATAAAACATAATGATATATTTTTTATAAATAATAAGTTATTTTGTTTTGAATTCCAACAAATGAGAAAATGATATCCCAAGTAATTTGCAAGTGATTTACAAGTAAAAATTAATAAAATAAAGAAAGTAACTTGCAAATTCATTAGTGTTAGCAAGTAGTTGAAAATGTAAATACTCGTTTTTAACAAACTATGTACAAGTAAAAAATTCTACTACTACAAGCAAATACCAATTTACTAACAAAATTCTAAGTACCCGTCATGTGTCCACCCCTAACTGCCATACATAGACAAGTGTTTAATTTGAATGCAGTGATATCAAATCAATACAACTAAAAAAAAAAAAATCCTTTTTAGATTTTCCCATGATCTTCCTTGGAATATTACATTTTATGCCATCATGAATTTGGCTAAGAATAGTTTCTCATTAAAGGTAAAATGGGAATGCAATATAAGACCAACAAAATCTTGTGCAACAAACCTAAAAATTATTTGAGTTAAATCTCTCCTACATAAATGGTTAATCATTTTAATATTTTCACAACCAAATACAATAAATTCGTTAGTTAATATATTTACATTTTAAAGGAAGATTACTTAAAGTTGCACTATCATTTAACAATATAGATAAACCAAGATACAATTTACATAGGGAAAGAACTGGCTTTACACGTTTCAAACCTTAATAGTATTCATGTATTCAATATTTGTAAAATTTATACGTGTTATACCATTACAAAGTTATAAAGTAGAGTGGCGTTGAATAAATTCAATATTATGAATATTATACATGTTCATATACTATCTAATGGAATCACTTATAAACATGCTCTCAAGACTATGTAATGTAGGGATTTATATTAGTCCTCAGCGTATTATCCAAAACCCAAAATCTAAATTGGAATCGAACAAAAAAATCCGAGACTAGAATTTAATCAAAAATTACAAAAAACCCGAAAGGTTCTTATTTTTCTAAACCCAAAAAAATAAAACCGAATTAGAACTAAGCCGACAACCGAACGGTTTTCCTAATATTTTAAATATAACAAGATTTTAATTAAGTTAGTTTTAATATATATAAATATTATTTATAAATAAAAATATTATAAAAAAAAACTGAATTACCCGAATATATATTTTGTTTTTTCCTGGTTAACTCATGTTTTAGAGGTGTTTTTTGGTTTTATAGGCTGCAAACCTCAACAAAATGTGTACCATTTCTAATTTGGTTCCACTTAGAGATTTATTAAGAAAAATAAAACCCAACCTGAACCCGACATTACCCTAACCTATCCAACCCAAAAATATTTGGTTCCTAAATGGGTCCTAAAAATCCCAACATGAATAACCCAAAACCAAAACAAGTCAAACCGAGCGAACTAAAAACCGAATGCTCAGCACTAATTTAGATAGTGGGATTACATAAGACATGCACGTATGGCAAGTTGGTGAGCACGGATTGACCAACTCGCCATACGGGCGAGTTGGAAGGAACGGACCAACCAACTCGCCCGTACGGCGAGTTGGATGGCATGACGCGACCAACTCGCTTGTACGGCGAGTTAAACAAGGCCAACTCGTCGTACGGGCGAGTTGGTAGGCACGACACGGCCAACTTGCCCGTGTCGCGAGTTGGACAAGGCGAACTTGTCAAACGGGCGAGTTAGATGATACGGGTAATCCGACTCCCTCGTTCGGCAAGTCGGATCAAATAAATCCAGTTCACCTCGTCCTCATTAAACTCCCTCTTTCGATACTTGATCGAACTTATCTTTGTTTCGTCTCAATCGACATTGACATTGGACCCTTACCGAAAGAACTCGTTTTCTCGAGAAAGGATTGGGTCGATCATATGAGACGGTAACAATTAACTAAACACCTATAGTCACACGTCCCATACGAAAGATCCTAACTCTCGGACGATGATGTCTTAATAATGTTATCTCGATAAAATCGTGGAAACGGCTAAGTCAAAAAACGGCCCGACAAGGTCTAAAGCTCGGTTAAAGGGCCCACTCGCGAATTTATCCAAAAGCAAGCCCAAACTTTGTGACGGTTTATATTTTATTTTAAAGGAAAGAATAAATGTTAAGTTTGAAGTGATAAATATCAAGTTCAAAGGGATAAATGTTAATATCGAAGGATAAATGTTAAGTTTTCTGAAGATAATCATGAGATCGAGGAAAAAAGGAATATTTCCGCAAAGCGATATATTCGACCAAGGGCAGAAGGGGAAAGAACAAACCGCCTCTAAAGGAGTATATAAGGACTTCAAGGTTGATGATGCAAGGGACACAAAAATCTCTACTCAGAGCAAACATAGCTTAGCACTAAGAGCGTTTTGGCAACATTCCGTTTTTGTTATTCGAGCTGTGACTCAACTAGGATTTTTGCAGTCTTAGGTTATTAGAATTAGGGACCTCGCCGACAGCTCTCATAGCCGTGGCTCATATCCTATTGTAAACGCTCATACGCAAATCAAAATAAGACATCTATTTGCTTTCTTTTCGATTTTTACTTTGTTTTCAATATCTACTTCGTATTCTGACTGATTGGCGTGTGGTTTAGCAGATATCCGAGACCTCTGGGAAACTAGGGTTTACCCTGCGTTCCTAATTCAACGGAAATTGACATTTCGAATTTTGGTTCCCACAGTTTGGCGCTAGAGAGAGGGGGGGGGGTACGGATCAATCTAACTCTCAGCCATCAACGCTCAATCGAAACATGTCAGATCTCAACAACCAACAGCCTCGTGACGATAACGTCGTCGACGAAAACGTTGAAAACACTCCAGCGACGAACGTCACTGCGGTCAACGCCGACGCAAACACCAAAACGTTCGAGAAGGTGAAGAAGATGTTTGCGAGTTTTGAGAAGAAGTCGGCAGAACATGATAAGGTGATGAATTCTCTCGCTAAAAAAAGTTGAAACCCTCATAGCAAGGAATGGCCATCTTTCCGCGGGGGACAACTCAAATCCGCGAAAGAAGACTCGACTTCGCAACGCCTTTGGACCGGTCCGATAACGCGCAAGGCAAACCGTCTGGACAAAACCCTGACGAAGTCACTCCCGCGCTGTAGCATCCCCAATCCTGAATAAGGATCATGTGACTGACCATGGCTCGAGGAAACAAGCTGAAGATCACTATGATCAAGTTGTAGGCGTTCCATGGCCAGAATAGGGTTAAGTATATAAGGACTTAACCAAATGAGAGGGAAAGAAACAAGTTAAAGGAGCTAGACGAGTGTTTTGGCAGCTGGACGAAGTAAACGGCCAGCTCTACCAGCTAAACATAGCTCAACCAATCTCAGTCTAGCTCAACACTACTTAGGTCAGCTCACTCAGCTGAGCTACCAGCTGGGCATCAGCTCAACTCAGCTGGACGGAGTGTTTGGGTATTGGTTAGTTGGTCCGGGTCCGGGCCGGTGGTGGGCCGAGGTGGTCAAGCCATTGTGGTTAGGGCCTGGTGGACCCTTGGGTAAGGCCATGGGCTAAGCCTGGTGGGTCTGGGTCTCTGTTTGGGCTTGGTATCGACCCAAGAACGGTCAGATACAGGCAAAGGGGTGCATTTGGTCAAGAGGTGCAACCTATCGACCAAGTCATGCCCTTTCACCCACAAGTCGTGCCTGTTCGTGGGGCAAGACTTACCCCCTCGTCCTCTATAAATAGGGGGACCCTGGGCACTAAAATAGACATCACAGAAAGAAGAAAATACAGAGACAAAAGGAGAGAGAGTCGGACTCAATAATCCAATATCGAGATGCATGTGTAGGCGATATGGAGACTGTTTTGAGAGAGATCATGGGGGAAGTTAAGAACAAACTTCTGATGGGTTTTGATCATTTTTATCAACACTCAAATATTTTTCCTGAGTCTGGTAACACATGAAAATCACCAGGAAAGAAGAAAGAGGGTCGGACTTCACTTTCAAAGGATGATATAGCCTTAAAGGGGGAAGTTCGTGGAGAGACAGTTTCGTGGGAGCTCATGGGAAGTGATGCACGAACCATGAATAGATCTTATCATCACTGGAAGTAAATGATAAGACTTGATAAAGGCGTGGTTATTAGCTTCATGGACGTTCCAGGTAATGGATGTTATTGGCGAACCATCGCCATGGATCATTGATCGATAAGATCATGTTTATGGGTTAGGTTAGGTTTGGTTCTACTGCATTCGGAAAACTTCCTTCTGCTTTTCAATACTGGTTCTTCTTCTCCTAATCTGTACTTGCGTGATGAATGTTGTGGTTTGGTCACGGAATGTCTTGGTAAGGACCAAGGTCATGTCCAAGTGGAACCAACCACAAACCATGGTTCATGGGTGATCGGACGGATGGTCCGATGGGTCTTAGCCATGGTTCGGTTTTCCTTTGTTCTGGAAATGGAAATTCCGTGGGTTCATTGGGCTTGTATGGGCTATTTGGATATGGACTTGAGTCGGTCCAAGTAGATTGGATCAAGTCCCAATGGGTCGGTTATGTGGATAGTCCAGATCGTTCCAGAAAAGGGGCGGTTAGGATGAACGGTTGGGAATGACCCAAAGGGTACGAGTGCCAAGAGTCATGAGTCACCAAGGGTTGTGAGTTACCAAAGGGTGCAAGTAACCAAAAGGCACGAGGTGCCAAGGGTTGCGAGTACCAAGGGGTACGAGGACCAAAAGGTGCCATCGACCAAAAGGTGCATGTTCCAAACGGCGCCACTGGATGCAGGTTCTGTCCGGTTCATATGGTTCAGTCCATGACTTGTTAAGTCAGGACATACGAACGTGTCATGATCCAAAGGTATGAACGTGTCGTGATCCAAAGGTATGAACGTGTCGTGATCCAAAAGGTACGATCGTGTCGTGATCCAAAAGGTACGAACGTGTCGTGAACCAAAAGGTACGAAAGCGTCGTGATCCAAAAGGTACAAACGTATTGTGATCCAAGGGATGCGAACGGGTCGGGACCAAAAGGGTGTGAACGGATCGGGACCAAAAGGGTGCGAAGGGTTGGGAACGAAAGGGTACGAAAGGTTCGGGTCTGAAAGGGTACGAATGATTCGGGACCGAGGAGGTACGAATGGATCGTGACCAAGTAGGTGTGATTGTTCAAGGAAAGATGTATATGATCTGATCATGGTTGAGAAGGGACAACCTGATCCATAAATGATGGATCAAGGTGTCGGATCTAACCTGATTAATGAATACATTGTTTGCTATGAACACGTTAGATCAGTTGTCTCGGATATAGGCCAATGCCGATCAAGCAAGATAAAGACTCAGCAGTTCTAAGTCATGTGAGGTTGGTTGGATGATTGACTTAGGATATGATGGGCATTCTCAGTCCAGAAAGGGACTTGGTACTACTGCCTATATGGTGAAACGAGGCTGGATGTTGTATGAGCCGATAAATTCCAGATGCATATCCTTAACTGATTGAAGACTTCTCAAGGGTTACCTTAGTCTGTGGGGATGGTTGGTTGAATGACTAACTACCTAAAGGGATTTGTCTTATGTAGAAATAAGATAAGATATAAGAAGACACTCAATGAGTCAAATGGTTCATTAGACAAGTAAGTGTAGTTCGGGTCAATGGAGGTCCGATGAGCTACTAAGCTCCATAGTTATGGCAAAGGTATGAATTATCAAATACTTGGTTATAATAGTATCTCGTTAGGATTCTGGTAGAATGCTTTAGGGGAATGGAACCTCAGATCAGTATGACTTGGTTTGGGTTTAGGATCGACCTTTGAGCTAGTTGCTAGTTGATATAACTAACCAAGGCTGAGGTGATTACACCGGACAAGTGTTAGATTGGTTATAGACCAATGGTATCTAGAAAATATTCCACTCTGCATAATTTGAAAGGATCTAAGCTAGGAATCGACTAAGGTAGTCGTAAGCTAAGGTCTAAAGATAACCCTTGCTGTTAGGCGAAATTATAAATAAGGGCAAAAATCTAGAGTTCGGTCTGTGTATGGACCGAGCGACGTGAGGCTTCGACCGCGGCCTAGTCGGCCGGGTTTGGGTCTTATACGCGCCCACACGGAAAAACCCGGGAGACCTTCCTCCTATCAAAGAAGATAGAGAAGGAG